>OY856412.1:284715443-284930443 GCA_963693085.1 Alisma plantago-aquatica | reverse complement strand
CCCAAAACACAATGGGGTTTATGAACGAAAAATTTGACATCTCCTAGAGGTTGCTCGTACCATACTTCTTCATTATCATGTTCCCCAACGTTTTTGGCCAAATGATGTTTCTACGGCTTGCTACCTTATCAATCGCATGCCTTCCTCTATTTTGCAAAATCAGATTCCGTATAGTATTCTTTTTCCTGATGCGCAGCTTTTTTCTGTTCCGCCGCGCACCTTAGGGTGCACTTGCTTTGTTACAAACCTTCGTCTGGAGATGACGAAACTTGACCCTCGCTCCAAAATGCATCTTCTTGGGTTATTCCAGAACCCAAAAAGAATATCATTGTTATGATTCTATCATGAGATTGTATGTTAGTGCAGATGTAGTGTTCTTTGAACATCTTCCATACGATTCTGATATAGGGGCTTCCTTATCCTGTGAACTTTTGGCACCCACTTTGTTACCTGACATTGGATATTGATCCACCCTCTAAGCTAGCACCTGAAGAACAACCGTTGCAAGTCTACAAGAGAAGACCAAAGCCGACCATCCCCTCTATAGCCCCTCAACAACCAACTCCTTCGGCGGAAGATCACAGCATAACTGAGGTACTATCTAACTTACACCTTCCTATTAGCCTACGGAAAGGTGTACGCTCCTGTACTCAACATTCAATTAGTCATTTATGTTCCTATACTAATATGGGTGCTAGCTTTGCTCTTTACTACTTTCTGCTGTGTCTATTCCAAAAAATGCTAGAAAGGCACTTCAAATCCCTGCATGGCGACAAGCGATGGAAGCTGAAATGCAGGCGTTCTCTGACCGCAAGACATGGGATCTTGTGGATTGCCCTTCTGCCTGTCCTACGGTTGGATGTCGATGGATCTTCACTATTAAATATCAACCCGATGGCACGATTGAGCATTTGAAAGAACGCCTACTGGCAAAAGGATATACTCAAACTTATGGTGTGAACTATTTTGAGATCTTTTCTCCAGAAGCTCGACTTAATTTTGTTCGTGTCCTCATCTCATTTGTTGTGACAAAAATTGACCTTTATTTCTGATGGATGTCAAAAACGCATTTCTTTATAGAGACTTGCAGGAAGAAGTTTACATGGAGCAAGCGCATGGCTTTGTTGCTCGGGGGAAGTATTCTTCGCAAGTCTCAGAGTGAGGAAAGCTGTCTATGGCCCAAAACAAAGTCATCACGCCTGGTTTGACAAGCTCAATCAGATTCTCATTAAATTTGGCTTTCACCGTTCTCATTCAGATCACTCTGTGTTTATTAGAAAAATTGTGGTTGGTGTGGTCATTCTTATTGTCTATATAGATGACATTATATTATCTGGCAATGACACCTCAGGCATTCAAGCTACAAAACATATTTGGAACAACACTTTGTCACCAAGGATCTTGGTAAACTGTGATATTTCTTAGTTATTGAAGTATCCAGATCATCTGCAAGTATATGTCTCCCCTAATGCAAATATGAATAAGATCTCTTGGGACGATGAATCTTCTCCATCTTATGTTGATAACCACCAATTCAGGCGATTGGTTGGTAAACTCATTTACCTTGTTGTCACAAGAGTTGATATTACCGTTGTTGTAGGGTTCGTAAGCATGTACCTTAATAAACCCCGATAGTGACATTGAGATGTTGTCTGTCACATTTAGAGATATCTCAAAAGCTCTCCAGGGAAAGGTCCATTGTATAAGAAATATGGCCATTGCAATCTTTCTGGTTTCTCAGACTCTGATTATGTAGGGAGTAGATGTGATCGAAAACTATATCTGGATACTACACCTTTTTTGGAGGTAACCTAGTTACTTGGCGTAGCAAAAAGCAGACAATGGTAGCTAGATCAAGTGTAGAGGCAGAATATAGAGAGCTATGGCTCATAATTCATGCGAACTTTTGTGGGTTCAAATCGTTCTCAAAGAAATTGATATATCTGATACTAGTCCTATTCTGATATTCTGTGACAACATAGCCTTATTTTTATTGTGAGCAACCCTACCTTTCATGAGCGTACAAAGCATATCGAGGTAGACTGTCACTTTGTTCGGGAATCTATTCTTTTTGGCCGCATCTGTACCCACATCTCAATACTGGAAAACAAGAGGCAAACATCTTCACCAAGAGTCTACCTAAAGGTCGATTCAAGATTCTAGTGGACAAGTTGGGCATGTTCGACATCTATGCTCCAGCTTGAGGGGGAGTAAAGAGATATGCTTCTATTTACTATTTACATGTGCTTTATTCTACACCTTACTTGTGTTATTTATCCCACATTGCTTAGTTGTGTATATTGTTTTCTTCTCTTGTCCTATAGAAGAGAAGGCATTGTACTCAATTGTATTCACTTAATTAGAAAATCACTGTACTCTCAATAGATGGTGCTTTACCAGAAGTAGAGATGAAAACGCCAGATGTACTGGCGTTTTTCCTAGGCAGCGGCAAGGTCCTGTACCTTATGAGCGCTTTGCCCTTCCCCCTGCATTTCTTTTTTCTCCATCAAGGTGACTCTCTGCACTTTTCTCGCTAGCTTGATTTGTAGTGACGAAGAGGAAGAAAGGCTCACTGAGGAATATGTATAGAGAAGAAGCGTGAAGAAGAGGAGAGGAAGAAAAGAGACGAACAATAAATAGAGAAAGAAAGAAGTCGGAGAAAGAAGGAAGAGTGTAGCAGAAAAGAAAGAAGGCTAGTTGTGTTGTAGCATGGCCGTCTAGGAACAAAAGAACAGCGGAGAAAGAAAAGAAAAAGAAAGCCGAAGAAGAAATGAAGAAAAAATGAAAGAATAGGAGAATGGAGATGTGAAGAAGAAAAATGGAAGATCAATAAAGGAGCTGAGAAATGCAGGGCAGGAGCAAGGAGAACGAAGGAGATGGAGAAGCGTTGCTGTCTAGGAAATCGCCAATGCATCTGGCGTTTTCATCTCCGCTAAGGCTCTGACTGGTTCAACGTAAGTGACTTGTAAAGCATAGGAAGTCGAGTTCCTCAAGTACTTATCTGTGTTTGGTTTACCGTAACTCTGGATTTTGACTTCCCTGATTTTCCCTGGAGTTCTGAACATATAAGTAGAGCCCCTATTAGTATATTTCATATATTCAGCTATCTATTCTATTTTGTAATTTATATATCTTGTTGGACCTCTATGTAAATTCTCCAACTTCTCTTATTAATAAAAAGGGAGAAGGCCTATTGCCTCTCCCAACGCTGCACTGCACGTAGCATTGCGGCACCTCAGTTTACATGGTATCAGAGCAAAGGTTCTAACCCTACCCAGCCGCCAGCCACCTCAAGCCCACAGCGCCGCCGGTCCAGGGGAGGACAGCCACCGCCGGCCCAAGGCAGGCGCAGCAGCCGCCACCCGGGGCAAGGGCAGTAGCTGCAGCCCCTCTCTATCTGGATCGTCAGGTCTTTTGGTTGATCCAACAGATTTCTAAATTCCAAACTGGAGGGTCCGTCGGTACGTAGGAAATTCCTAATCACATCTCCTCCATGTGTGATTAGGGAACTTCCGTTGGGGGTTGTGGATGCGTCAAATACACATCTGATTCTGTGACGTGACGTGTATCTCTCTGTCACCTTCCTGTGACGTGTATCAATCTGCCACCCTTCTTCTCTTTAAATCATGGAGGACACCAAGGCATCTACCATCTACAGTGAGATGTCACCTATCCCCTCCATCAAGTTGAACGGGAAGAATTATCTCTTATGGATGAATGTTGTCCATACAGTGTTGGAGTCACGCGACAAGGCGAGACATGTTGATTCTGATTCTCATTCGTCTACTGACAAAGGCTATGCTGAATGGAAGCATCATAATAGTCTGGTGAAGACCTGGTTGTGGGAGAGCATGGAACTTGGAATTGCCTCGAGGTTCATGTTCTACACTACTGCCAAAGAGATCTGGGATGCAGTAAAGAAACATTATTCTCAAGAGAAGAATGTGCTTCGTCAGTTCATGATATATGACCACCTCTTTGCAGAACGATAGGGAGACAGACCTTTAGAAGAATACTTTGGAGTGATCCAAGGTATTGCACAAGAGTTGAGCTTCTATCATCCAGTGACTGTCCAGGAGCAACTCAAAGACAGAGATGACTTGATTACAGCAAAATTCTTGTCTGGTCTGAGTTCTTCGTGCAGTTCAGCCCGCAGCGTCATCCTAGCTTCTGACAAACTTCCCAGCTTGGAAGAGGCTTACTCAAGGATTTTACAGGCAAATTTTGAACCTGTTGATCCTATAACAGTCTCATCTCCTAGAGATTCCCATGTTCTGTAGCTGTTGTAGTGAGAGGACGGACAGGTTTGGGTCAAGGACATGGCACTCGCCCTAAGTGCACTTTCTGTGACAAACCTGGACACAGTTGAGAAGTGCTGGAAGAAGCATGGTAGACCTGATGCACCACCTGCGGAAGCAGCAAACTATGCTACCACTACTGAGTCTACTGAGCCTCCTGCTTCGAGTTCTGGTTCTTCTGGTATCACACTCACTAAGGAGGAATATGATAGATTTATTCAGGCTCCCCAGCATCTGAGTTTGGGATCATCGTCTTCAGCCAACTTGGCGTCCACTACTGGTAATCAGGTTACCTTTTTATTGGCTTCTGGTTCTACTTCATCATGGGTCGTTGACTTTGGAGCGTCACAACATATGACTGGTATGAGGAGACTACTTCATTCTGTTGACTCACATATTCCTCACAAATTTGTAACAATAGCAGATGGTTCAGTGAGGAGAGTATTAGCCAGTGGATCTGTTTCTCTAACTCCTAAAATTGATCTTAAATTTGTACATTATGTGCATGCATTTCCTTTTAATCTTCTGTCTGTTACTAAATTGATTGATACTGTGAAATGTACGGTAACCTTTAGACCTTGTTTTGTATTACAGGATCTCAAGAGTATGAGGACGATTGGTGGGGGGCCTAGGAAAGGTGATCTCTACCTCTTCCACGGTGACAGTTTGCCTCGCCAAGTATCTGCTCCTGCTCTAGCTGTCCTGTTGAGTGGTTCTCCCTTACTGTGGCACTACAGATATGGACATCCTTCGTTAGAGAGCCTGAGGAAGTTAGAACCGGAGTTGTCTCAAGTGTCATCTCAAGAGTGTCAGTCCTGTCAACTGGGGAAACATCATAGGATGTCTTATCCCGGTCGTGTCAATAAACGGGCGTCTTGTCCTTTTGAGTTGGTCCACAGTGATGTTTGGGGTCCTGTAAAAGACCATAGCTATAATGGTTTTCTTTTTATTTCCTTTGTGGATGATCTTTCGCGTATGACATGGATTTATTTGTTGAAAAGTCGAGAGTCTGTGCTATCCACTGTCAAACATTTTCATCAAGAAATAAAATTCAATTTGATTGCAATATTAAAGTTCTTCAATCTGATAATGCCTTGGAGTATGTTCAAAATGCTATGGCTGATTTTGTAGTTCTGTAGGGATGATACATCGTACTTCTTGTCCTCACACCCCTCAGCAAAATTGGGTAGCATAGAGGAAAAATTGTCATCTTCTTGATATTACCAGGACAATCATGTTTCAATCAAATGTTCCTAAGCGATTCTGGTCTGACGCTTTACTTACTGTTTGTTTCCTTATCAACAGGCAACCATCTTTTGTGCTCCAAGGATGTACCCCATTCTCTGTCTTACGTCCCAAAGATCAACCTTTCCTTGTTCCCCTCTGAGTGTTTGGTTGTACTTCCTTTGTCTACAATTTTGATCCTGAGTCTGATAAGTTATCTCCTAGGTCTATTAGGACTCTCTTTCTTGGGTACTCCAACACTAGCAAAGGGTACAAGTGTTATTGTCCAAGTCTTCGACGTATGTTTGTGTCTCGGGATGTGACATTTCATGAATCTACTCCATATTTCTCTAGTGTTCCCAGTAAGGGGGAGCAATTATGTGAGAGAGTGTCACCATCTGATACTAGTGAGAGAGTGACACCACCACATCAGAGTGAGAGAGTGCCACCTATCATTCATGACTATACTATAATTCAGGAAGAGAAGCCAGCAGATGGTCCACTAATTCAGCAATATTCACATGTTTATAGCAAACGAGGCAGACAAGATCCAGAGGAGGTAGCGACTCCAGTCTCTGAGCCCTCCCCATCTTCCTCTACTCAAAGGATTCTTGAAGAACCATCTGACCTTGATGTTCCCATTGTTGTTTGCAAAGGTACCCATTCCTGTACTATTTGGCATCCTATTGCAAATGTGTGTTGTTTGTCCAAATTATCTCAACAAGCCCGCTCATTTGCTCTTGGGATTGATTTTGTGGTCATTCCAAGAAATCATCTTGATGCTATGAAGGATATTGGCTGAAAACAGGCTATGCATGTTGAAATGACTGCTCTTTTACATAACAACACCCGGGAACTTGTTCACTTACCTCCAGATAAAAATGTTGTGGGATGCAGATGGATATTTACAGTAAAACATAATCCAGATGGTTCAGTAGAGAGATAGAAAGCTAGACTGGTGGCAAAGGGGTACACTCAGACATACGGGGTTGATTTCTTTGAGACCTTTTCACCAGTGGCTCGTCTGAATTCTTGGTGTATTCTTATCTCTCTGGCTACACCTTTGACTGGCCTCTATTTCAGCTCAATGTCAAGAATGCCTTTCTTCATGGTGATCTACAAGAGGAGGTATACATGGAGCAACCACCGGGTTTTGTTGCTCAGGGGGAGTGTCAGAAGGTGTGTAGATTGAAGAAAGCCATCTATGGATTGAAACAATCTCCTAGAGCTTGGTTTGACAAGTTCAGTGATGTTGTGCTAAAGATGGGCTTTTCTCGTTCTGTGACTGATCACTCCTTATGTTATTCTAGTTCTTCTGGTGGATCTATTATTATTGTTGTGTATGTTGATGATATAGTTATCACTGGCAGTGATTCTACAGGCATATCTCGTGTGAAAGAAGGCTTGCAGGGGCACTTTCATACAAGGATCTGGGAAAACTGAGATACTTTCTAGGCATTGAAGTACTTAGATCTCATGCATGTACCAATTTGTCTCAGAGAAAATATGTGTTGGATTTACTACAGGAAACATGTATGAGTCCAAGCCTGTGTCTACTCCTATAGACTATCATGTGAAGGAGATGACTGATGATACTGATTATCCAGATCCAGGATATTACAGGAAAATTGTGGGTAAATTGATATATCTAACAGTCACACGCCCGAACATTTCCTTTGTTGTAGGAGTGGTGAGTCAACATATGAGCTCACCACAACAGTCTCATTGGACATTAGTCTGTCGTATTTTGAGATATCTGAAAGGTGCACCTAGTAAGGGAATCACCTATTATAGGCTGAAGACTCCTGTATCCACACTTTCTCTTATTGGTTATGCAGATGCAGATTGGGCTGGTAGTCTGAATGACAGGAGGTCTACGTCTGGATATTGCACATTTCTGGGAAATCATCTTATTACCTGGAAAAGCAAAAAGCAAAAAGCAAAAAGTTGTGGCAAGATCTAGCACGGAAGCTGAATATAGAGAAATGGCACATGCATGTTGTGAGTTGCAGTGGGTTCAATCTGTACTTTCTGAATTAAAGATTCTTGTTTTGTCTCCTATAGAACTCAGATGTGACAATCAAGCGGCCATCTACATTGCCAAGAACCCTGTCTTCCATGAACATACTAAGCACATAGAGGTTGACTGCCACTTTATTACAGATCAGATCAAGAATGGAACTTTTGTGACTCTGCATGTCAAGTCTGAAGATCAACTTGCAGATGTTCTTATGAAGCCATTGAGTCCAGCAGCATTTCAGAGTTTTTGCAACAAGCTGGGTCTACACGATGTGTACACTCCAGCTTGAGGGGGAGTGTTAATATATCTCATATATTCAGCTATTTATTCTATTTTGTAATTTATATATCTTGTTGGACCTCTATGTAAATTCTCCAACTTCTCTTATTAATAAAAAGGGAGGGTCTATTGCCTCTCCCAGCGTTGCATTGCACGTAGCATTGCGGCACCTCAGTTTACATCCCCAAACTGACTTCTGCAGCAAAACACTCAAAAAACAAGTTTCGCTCGCTCCCTCGACAACTTGTTCTTGTTCCGCGGCTCCATTTTGTATTAGTGGAAACCTAATCGTCTTACGGCGGTGGAGGTTTTTGCATCAGCCGACCTTCTGGCTCTACACTTGTGACGTCTCCGTCATTGGTAGTAGATCCTTGGCTACCTGCTTGCAATCAATCCCACTATGACGACCTGCTCGTGCGGATTGGAAGGTGAAACTGTGACGTGATCATGTGGATGCCTCTAATGATCTCCTGTAAGCGGTCTCCTTTTTGTAAGCAATGATTCGTTGCTATGTCCCTCTGTCGATAATGTTCTTTTTCTATCTACAAGTGGCTCAAGCAGTGGAACAAAAATTGAATAGCGATTTGGAAACACAACTGCAATAATTATATATGATTTGCACCTGATAACGACATCGACCATTTGATTTTTTGGATTGATGTTTGATTCGTATTCCCAAAAGGTCCCATCCAACAGATATGTCCATACCTAAAACTAATTTGATTTGTATAACTTGTTTTGTATATTGAGATCTCATGTTCCAAATTACAAATTCAAATCAATTTCCAAAGAAATACTTCCAATCAGTAGGAACTCATTTTCCTAGAATGGAAAACAACATTCTGGAAAATGACTTCATGGAAAATTACACTTACATCGAATCAGTCAGGCCCTTACGGTAAAGCACCATCCAAATTGGATGTTTTTCCCCTAAAAGTGGGCTAATTTGGGAAATTAGTTGGGTTTGCAGCTGCATAGGTAAATATTTAAGTCTAACTAGGTTGTTTTGGTTTTTTCATATATATTTATATATATATATATATATATATATACCAGAGATGTTATACACCTCAGTTGTTTTCTATCATGAAGAAATTATTTTGAAAATCTAAATCGTTGGTCTTAAATATCTTAAGAACGTGCTACATAATAAAATTTGAGCTCATTCGGACACTTATAGGTCATGCATCTGAAGGAGGAAAAAATCATGCATTTCAAATTAGTTATGTGCGTCGATTTTGTTGTCCTTGGATGAGTGACTTACACTCGTCCAAATGGGCTCAAATTTGTATGGGGTCTATTGCTATTGTAACTGTGAGAAATAATAATGAATGTATTGAATTGATTCGATGAATAAAAGACGTACAGCCATGTCCTATATATAGGAGTAAGGGAGAAACCCTGAGACTTGGGACACAAGTAATTTAAACAGGCCGAGATACTAAAGGCCCACTAACTAATTAACCTATTAACTAAATAGGCTAACATGTAATCTCTAACACCCCCTCAAGCTGGATCATGGGTGAAATACATCTCCAAGCTTGGAGTTACATGACTCGATAAAATGATAAAAGAAATGATAAATGAAAGAAAGATAAATATCATTCCCCATATAAAATTTGTTACTCCCCCTTAAACAATACTCCCCCTAAATCATATGATGACGACGCCTCTTTTCAGTTGTGTTCTGCAGGCTGAAGATCCTCGAGCTTTGAAGAAGGTCTTTTGGAGTGCATCTGGAAGGAAGAACATCTAAGCATGGAACCTGAATGCTACAGCAGAATTTTGCCACTTTGGAGCAGACGATCATCAATACCATGACTACGCCATCTTCATTGGAATACGTACTTAACGCGGCACGAACGTGAATCTCCAATGACGATGTAGCGGTAGTGGAATCTTCAAAGTGTCTGAAAAACATGCATAACGTGGCACGAACACGAGCTGGACGAGGTGTTGATGATACGATTCAGGTACCATAACTCAGGCGCGTGAACCTTGGGGGCTTGACAAGGAGGTCATCCATCAAGGAAAGGCCCAAGTAGATCAGCAAAAGATGATTCTAAAACAATAGATGCAGCTCGGAGAAGACGTAATGAAAGCAGCCGCTGAAGATATAACTAGATGAACTATCAACCTTACAGATGTAGACTTCGCAGGCTTGAAATTGTTGAGCCTCTGAGAAGTTTGAAAAAGCACCCATCTGTCTCTCAAGAATGCAACAAGGGTGATCAATAAACCACCATTAACATCGAAGGAAGAGAAGCGTGGTGTCAACGTTGCTAATGGAGATCTTCTAATGTTGTCTGGAAGTGGAGAACAGATGTGCTGAACAATGCGAAGCTCCATAATGAGAGTAGCTTGGAATATATGTATCACCACTCTCATCTCTCTCATACTCTCCCTCATACTCTTCTCATACTCTTCCTCTCCCTCTATCCCCCGCACACTAAATACGACGAGAGTGGGTATATGGTGTCGAGAATTGGATATAGGACCCCCCCGCACGTGGAAGAGGGGATACGCACATGATGGGCGGAAGGGTGGGAAAGGAATTGGTGGAATTGAGAGGAACTGCGAAATTGAGAAGTGTAGTATATGGAGTTTGGAAACAATAACTGGAGAGAAGATGCTAAATGGGTCAATGTAAGATCCGAGTAGGAAAATTAAATGGATCTGAATTGGAGGTGATGGCATGGTTGAATATGGAGTAATGAAGAACAGTAGCTTGCGGGATCAAGGTGGAAGTAGTAGAACTTGGCAACAAGGATGATCGCCAAGGAAGACAGACGATGGTGTTGGGGCAGCAGTGCAGGATGTAGCAGAAGATGGTTGGATTATGTCGCTCGGCTGATGTAGCACTTGGCTACAAGGGAGGAAATGATAACGGTCTCCTGCACGGCTCCGGAGATATCGCAAGCCATGAGGTTGCATGCGGAGTCGAGCGCGGAGCCTCTCCATAAGCGGAGGCGAAGGTTGGTGCTGAGGACGTCAGGGTGTTGTGATTGTTGGGTGGCAGCAACAAGGATTGGCGGCGGTTGCGGCTGGTGGCGACGTGATGCGGCGGCGACATTGATGGTTGTCGTTGTTAATTGGCGGCATAGTCTGTTGTGCGGCGGAATGGCGATGGCAGCAGTCGCTCTTTGTTGTTGCTCATGGTGATAGGCGGCGGCTGCTATTGGGAATGATAGAACTTAGAAGCAGGCGACAATGGCGCTGCTTGCTGCTGGCCGTGGTGGCTGTTGCTACTGCTGACCGACTACTGTCTTGGCCACCGCCGGCTGCGGCTGTTGCTTGGCCGACAGCGGCTTGATGATGGTGGCTGGTAGATTGGCCGCCGAGAAGGACAACAACGGCGGATGGAATTGAAGATAGCGAGGAAGGATGATTGTCGGTGTACGGAAAGAAGATTGTTGTTATGAATTAAAAATAGAGATAACCATGGAGGCCGGGATATGTCTAGCGGGCGGGCGGCCTAAACCATGGTTGTGGTGGTCGCCGCCCGCAAGCGGAGGCGGAGCCCCTGTTGCTCTCTCTCAAAGAGAGGAGCGACAGTAAGGGCTTATGTTTGCGACGGCTAGGAGAGAAGAGGGAAGTGACGGCTAGGGTTCCCTAGGAGCGAACTTGCTCTAATACCATGTGAGATATAATAATGAATGTATTGAATTGATTCGATGAATAAAAGACGTACAGTCGTGTCCTATATATATAGGAGCAAGGGAGAAACCTTGAGACTTGGGACACAAGTAATCTAAACAGACTGAGACACTAAAGGCCCACTAACTAATTAACTAGGAAGCACGGATACTGACACGTATCGGATACGGGTACGGGGATACAACAATTTTCAAAAATATAGGATACGAGTACGTCATGATATGGCAATTTTTTATATTTATTTTAATATTTTTTTAAATAGCCAATTTATTTATTTTAAAAATAGATGAAGACAATCAAATTTCATTCAAAAATCACAATATTTCTAAAAAAATGGAAGCCAATTCCATAATATCAAACCATGATATAAAAATGGGTCTTTCATTCATATTAATGTGAGACAGAAGTTACAAAAAGACATGATAATATCATATTCTAAACCTTTCACATTTCATGTATCATGTAATGTTGTTTGTAAAGTGAGTTGTGTCATCTGCGATACCAAACTATCTTCTCTCATGTATGGCTAGCTACTATGAAGCACGGATACATATACAAAAATCGATACGGGTACGGGTACGGGTACAGTACGGAGATACAACAATTTCGAAAATATAAGATATGGGTACAACGTGGATACAACAGTTTTATTAATGTTTGTTTAAAAATTTAACAAAAAATACAAATTTCATTCTCAAATCACAATACAATAGGGAGAGTCTAGAGTTGGGAAGTCACATGGTTTTAGGATTTTGAGGGATCACGTGAGTGGGGTGCTCCCTTGCTTGCTAAATGGGTTGGTTGTATCCTGACTGCATTGAGGTCATATCCTGCTAATAAAAAAAAGGAATACGGCTTAAGAAGTATATGGTATGTATTAGAGAGTATCTAGGGAGTATTAGTATCAGATATGTATTCAGTACCGGTAAGACACCTATTTTAGAGTATCGGTGCTTCATAGGTGGAGACAGAAGGATGGGGATGCAATGATTATCTTCAAAGGAGATGTAATAGATATTGTCTAGATAGAAATCCAGAATAAATCACAATGGATTTAGTCACCAAAACAAGAGGCATGTTAACCAACAATACTAAATTGAAGCCTTTCATAGAATATGGAGGACATCAACGTACATAAAACTTGCAAGTTAGCAGGGAAAGCATCTGCAAGTACCATGTAAAGGTGAATGAATTGGTTTGCAATAAAGAACAAACAAAAATCCAGATTACATATGGAAGTTCTTTAAAAAGTGATATCCCACAAAACAGAGGAGGTACAAACAATAAAGAGAAGAAGGAAGATTGGCATTTAGCAAGAGGAATGGTGACTAACCTTGAACTACTTCAAGGAAGCAACTATGACAGCCTTGCTGCAAGCTACTATTTAGCAGAGAGGGTTGAGACAGGAGCTGGTGTCAAACACTAATCAAGCAATGTCATGCCCAAATTTTTTTCTAGTTTTAACCTACTGGATACGGCATGGATATGGATTAGGAGTATATGATACGTATCCAGGAGTATCCACGGAGTACTGGTATCGGATGCATACCAAATACGGATACGACACCTATTTTGGAGTATTCGTGCTTCATAGCTAATTAACCTATTAACTAAATAGGCTAATACGTACTCTCTAACAGTAACAATAAAGATCAATGGATTAGATTTTGCAAAGATATTGTGTAGATAGGCAAACATCATTGAGGTGTACGGTGTAATTTGTACACTTGAGTGTATTCTAGCCTGACTCTGGATACATGTACGTATATATAGTTGCACATATATATATGTACATATATATAAGGATTCGATTACTGCAGACTGCACGGCCTCCCCAATTGTAGCTTTATTGTGATTAACGAGTTTTAATATCCCATCTTTGCTTTTCCACTCTCTCCATCCACATGTACAAGCACGTAGTCTGGATTTCTTGATCTCTCGATTCTCTGTTGTTACTTTCCCAGGATGGACGTGGATTGGCGAGTAGCAGATATAGAAGTTAATACAATACTCCTTATGAATAGTATGCTCGTAGGAAGATAGTAATAACAAAGAACATTGATTACTAAGTCCCCAGGTTGAATGATGAAAGTTTCTGGTAACCAAGTATAGACTTGAACCTTGTCGATTATCTCCCTATTTTTTTTAATACATTCTATTAGCTTGTTGCCTGCAAAGGTAAAAGCTAGCTGACACTTGTATAATGTTGTAAATATCTGCTTACATCGCTTATGGTAACTAGGATCCCATGATATGTACAACAATATTTTCTAAACCGTTAAGACCGAGCAAACGTATTCGATTAGCACATCAACGCTACGCCAAACAAGAACAACCATGTTGGTTCACATTGCTTGTGTATTAATAGATTGGAATATAAAGTGGTTGGGTTGTTAACATGATAAACGACTAGGACGGACTTTGTTCGTACATATCAAATGCACATTCAAGAATAGATTGGACAGCCTAACCTAATTGTCCATGGGCAGCATCAATTGTATGTAATGTGTTCACATGCACAAAAACTAATGCAGCAACAGTTTCTGTGTTGCGATGGAATTATTGCATATAAATGTCACATAAACTTGTTGGGAAGGAGGTTGATTGGTTTGAGGTGGGTACTTGTGTAAGGGTGGTTAAACATCGGCGGGATGGATGTCAGGGCATTTCTCCTGTGAACAGTGGATTCCAGGCGAGAGGGAGGGGTTGTGGAATCTAGTGGTTGAGGGGAACATAGAGGGGTTGGGATTGTAGGGTTGGTAC
This sequence comes from Alisma plantago-aquatica, assembly GCA_963693085.1. Classification (NCBI taxonomy): domain Eukaryota; kingdom Viridiplantae; phylum Streptophyta; class Magnoliopsida; order Alismatales; family Alismataceae; genus Alisma; species Alisma plantago-aquatica. Next base: position 284,916,202 of record OY856412.1, on the reverse strand, counting down.
TCGGACACGCGGCACCAATGGTGAGTGGAAGAAGATTTATAGTTCTTTGTGAACCATCACAAGAAGGAGAAGATGTAGGGAGAGAGAAAGGGAAGTGAAGAAGATAGATGAACAACACCCTGATGGATTAAGGTTTTGGCTCTCATATACCTGATGTAGAACTACTACGGGAAAGTATAGGAGGGAGATAAAATTTGCAAATAAGGAAACTGAAGTCAATCTTCTAGTTCAACTGTATGGACACAAACCCCAGGACGAGCTTATATAAACTCAATGAATTGACTCTCAAGAAATCAAAATACGAAATAAAAATTCTAAATTAAAGATGTGAGAAATAGTAATGAATGTATTGAATCGATTCGATGAAGAAAAGATGTATAGCCCTATAGGAGCAAGGGAGAAACCATGAGACTTGGGACACAAGTAATCTAAACGGGTCGAGACACTAAAGGCCCACTAACTAATTAACCTATTAACTAAATCGGCTAATGTATACTCTCTAACACTCCCCCTCAAGATGGATCATGGGTGAAACACATGTCCAAGCTTGGAGTTACAGGGCTCAATAAAACGATAAAAGAAATGATAAATGAAAGAAAGATAAATATCACTCCCCATACAAAATTTGTTACTCCCCCTTAAACAATAATCCCCCTAAATCATATGATGACGACACCTCTTTTCCGTTGTGTTTTGCAGGATGGAGATCCTCGAGCTTTGGAGGTGGTCTTGTGGAGTGCATCTGGAAGGAAAACATCTGGTGAATGAGACTTGAATACTACAGCAGTAATTCGCCACTTGGAACAGACGATTCTCAATACCATGACTATGTCATCTTCACTGGAATACGTACTTAATGCGGCACGAACGCGGATCTCCAATGACGATGTAGCGGTGTCTTCAAAGCGTCTGAGAAGACGTGTATAACGTGGCACGAGCACGAATAGACGATGTGTTGATCATACGATGAAGGTACTATAACTCTGATGCATGAACCTTGGGGGCTTGACGGGAAAGGAGATCATCCATAAAGGAAAGTCCCAAGTAGATTAGCAGAAGGTGATGTCGTAAGAACAGATGCAGTTCGAAGAAGACGTGATGAAGCAGCTCGGTGAAGATAAATCCGGATGAATCAACCTTGCAGATGTAGACTTGGCAGGCTAGAAATTGTTGAGCTTCTGAGAAGTCTGAAGAAGCACCCATTTGCCTCTCAAGAATGCAGCAAGAGTGCTAATGTTGTCTAAAAGTGGAGAACATGTGTGCTAAACGAAGCTCCATGAAGATAACCTGAAATATGTAGCCTAAATACATATATTATCTCTTCTTATACTCTCTCTCTCATACATACTCCCGCATGCTCTCTCTGTCATACATACTCCCGCATGCTCTCTCTCTCTCTTCTCATCTCTTCCGCTCTTCTCTATCCCCTCCCCGCACACCAAATACGACGAGAGTGAGTGTTTGGTGTGAAGAAATGGATATATGACCCCCCACACGTGAAAAAAAGGATACACACATCATGGGTGGGTGGGAAAGGAATTGGTAGATTTGATAGGAATTTGTGATATGGAGATGTGTAATATGTTGACAATGAAACCAATAACCGGAGAGAATACGCTAAATGGGTCAATGTAAGATCCGGGTAGAAAATTAAATGGATCTAATCCCGACCCGAAATAGCATTTGCTCGGCCCTTATGCCGACAAAAAATCTGATTATGCTTTAAAATGGATCTGATTAAGGATCTGAATATCAAAAGGCATATTGTATATTGGGGTTGTTTGGTAGCAGTGGAGAGTGATGGGGTGACCGCACTTTAGCCAGGGATAGGCGAAGGCGTTGAGGCAGTAGCGATGAGATAGAAAGTAGTAGTAAAGCAGTGGTCGGGGGGCATGGATGACGATGACGACAATTGAAGGGTGTGATCGTCGGTTGGATTATGTCGCTCGGCTGATGTAGCACTTGGTCGCAACGGAGGAGATGATAACGGTCTCCTACGCAGCTCCAGAGATATTGCATGCCATGAGGCTGCATGCGGAGCCAAGTGCGAAGCCTCTCCATGAGCGGCGGAGAAGGCTGATGCGGAGGACGTCAGGGCGGCACAGTTAGATGATGGCAGCTCCAGAGATATTGCATGCCATGAGGCTGCATGCGGAGCCAAGTTCGAAGCCTCTCCATGAGCGGCGGAGAAGGCTGATGCGGAGGACGTCAGGGCGGCACAGTTAGATGATGGCAGCAACACGGCTAGATGGTGATTGTTGCTCCTATGGACCGGCGACTATGGTGGATGTTGTTTGCTGGGCGACAGCTTTTTGTTGTTGCTGGCGTTGTTGATTGCTATCGGATACGACGGCAGAGGCGGGTGGCTAAGGCGGTGCGGGATTGCTGTTGTTGGCGGCTATTGCGGTGGTTATGGTGATTGCCGACGGCAGCATGATGTTGTTGCGACGGCGTGTTGTTCATTGCTGGGCAGTGATTGCTGGCGGCTGCTAATGTCGTTGGTCGGCGATGATGGCAGAACGAGATAGCCGGGAAGGATGATACTGGCGTATGTAAAGAATATATGATCGTTTAAGAAATAGGAAGAAGAGCCATGGAGGCTGGGATATGCCTAGCGGGCGGCAGGCCTAAGCCATGGGGACAGCGACAGTCGCCCGCAGGCAAGGGTTCTCCCCCTCAGTTGCTCACTAGAAGAGACGAGCGGCGGCTGCTAAGGCTGTTCTCGACGGCTACGAGAGAAAAGGGAAGTGACAACGCTAGGGTTCTCTCAGGAGCGAACTTGCTTTGATACCATGTGAGAAATAATAATGGATGTATTGAATTGATTTGATGAATAAAAGACGTACAACCTTGTCCCATATATAGGAGCAGGGGAGAAACCCTGAGACTTGGGACACAAGTAATCTAAATGGGCCGAGACACTAAAGGCCCACTAACTAATTAACCTCTAAACTAAATAGGCTAATATATACTCTCTAACAAAAGAAATTTGTACTTAAATAAAACCTAAAATCCTAAATAAACAAATAACGAAAAGGCCAAATTGAGCCCAATAAGCTTGAATCGGGCTTGTCTTGGATTTAGACTTGCCTTATATGCAAATCCGCCTTTACATATTGCATCACATATCACCAAGTACACGTGTACACATATCCATGTGATAAAGCAATTATCACACCACCTCATACCCTGCCTTTACATTGTGTATTGCAACCCCTTCATCTTTTCTCTCCACGGTTAAAGACACTTTTTCCTCAACCCTCCATTTGGCTATCTTAAATCCAGAAGACAACGCCATCCCACACAATTCATAGTCAACATGTAACCACACAATCATTGTACCTAACAACCTGTAACCATATCCATGTCAAAGCAAATTCCACAAAACTTCATCACTAACCTTCCTAAAGTGCATTACATGCATCCATATCCACGTGACAATGCAATTAACACACCACTTCTTCCCCTAACCTCCCACTGGTGCACTACACAACCCCTTAATCCTTTGCCTCCGCAATTAAACACAAGTTTTCCTATACCATGCATATCTACTCTTATCTTGCGCCTCCAAACTTGGTTATATTGAAGTATGAAGTTATCAAACTTACCATTTTCACCATGGTCACATGCACACTACATATGTTCTAACACCACAGCTTACTCTATGTTGCAGACTGTCTACATAACCAGTCCCTAAAGTTGAAGCTTCACCTTTCGGATTAGGTGATTGCGTAACAATTTAGAGCAATGACACCTAAAGCTAGGGGATATGCATTGTCAACTAAGCAATAAAGCATCGACCACCACAAAGTTGCAAGTAGAAGTGAAAGACACAAGTACTAGTACGACTATCAGAATTTAGGAGAGAAACGATCAAACTGTTTGCAATATTCTCTATTTTACCTTTATCAGATGTAGTTTTTTCCAAGTAAATTAACAAGATTTTCACAACTTGAATGCCTTGTACAAGATCAAAACCCTATATTATTGTGTTGAATGACTACTTCCCCATTGAGTTCATGTCTAGGCCTCATAACAACTATGCTAACACTTTCGAATCGTTTTCTTCATTACAAGAAGGTATAACCTGTGAAGAAGAGGTGAAGCTTGGGTGCTCTTCCACAACTAGTAAAGGAGAGGTATAAATAAATTGTACTTTGTATTTATCCCTGCACGGTAAATAAAGGTAAATCGTAGCAAAGCCTAGTAGGCAACTACTAGAGGTGAACGTACAACCATTCATGTTGGAACCGTCTTAAGACTTGCATCTCTTGTGATGATTCCTTGCCTACTTTCTGAATATTTTTTTCACTTGCATTTGACAATTTTTCATGGTTGAGAATCTGATTCACTATATTCAACCCCCACTCCTCTAAAGCTTTCAGGTAGAACTCGAGAACAACTTAACCTTAAACTTCATATGAGAAGATCAAATATTGAAGAATTGAAGTCATCTTCATTAATCATACCAAGTATGTTACATTAATCATACCAAGTATGTTACATTGAGAACAACTTAACCTTAAACATGAACTAGTTTTGCGCTTACATACACAAGAAACTATAAAGAAAGCATAATATATCTCACCATGTCAACTGTATGTTCTTTTTTTTAATTATCGAGAGAACCGCCCCCGTAGAAGCGCCACTTTTGGGACCCCCCAGACAATGAAAAACTCTCGGGCCCCGGGCACCCACTTTTGTGACACCATATCAACTACATGTTCACATTCCAAGAAAGTGTATGCAATGTGCACCCAATATTTGGACACGTTCCTACAGAGAATGTGCTAATTTGAAAATTCTTTAGAAAATGATGCCATTTTGATTATTATTTTAGAATAATTGTGTTGTTTTCATTTTTTCCCAACATATTTTAGCAAATTCTTAAGCAACAACTTTCTCTTCTATCACACCTTTTTGGTTGACAGATGATATCCATATTTGTATTTCATTGCTTCTGCTTGCAATAGAGAACACGATAAATAAGATCTAATTCTCAAGTGGCCCACAAAAAAGTGAAGCAGTACAAGTAAGATGTGGTGGATGGGCCAACAAGGGGTTGCTCATGTGGTCCGATTCGGCAAATCCCCAATGGAAGGGATATGGGTTCAACTTCACTTCTCGGAATCGACAGACCCTAGCACATCCAACTTCTATGTAATTTGGGGGCTCGCATATGTGACGGTCGAGCGATGGGACACGCATTTACCTTGCCAAGGTGGGCCCGATAGTGACTCTGCATTTAGATTGGTTTTTAGAGACGTGGGGCATAATGAACATTGCAGGCAAGTACAATATCAACCTCCACCATATGAAATATATAGGACAACGACCAAGCATAGGGTGGTTCCCTGTGATCCGATGCCATTGACACATGCATACAACTCACACGCCTCACTAACCGAGATGCACTAGGTCACCAAGCATTCTCCATGGCTCCATGTCATTAATGGATCACGATGATTGGTTGTGCACTTGGGACAACTTTGTTGTGGAGTTTGAGCTACAAATTCTGCCAAGTGATAATTACGTCGAGGCAATGCTTCCATATTGTCTAAAAATGGTCCTCAAACCCATCGCCTCAGCAACGATGTTATTTTTGAGATGTATTTCAGAGCAATTCACCATGGGGCATTTGTGATGAAAAGGTTCACAATGGTATTATTCTTGTACCTCGTCGGCAAAAGCAATGGACCTAGTGCATGTTAGCAGTAGTGTTTGTAATGGTCATTATGGAGCAAGGTGGCTTGGGTAAGTCATTGACATGGTCTATGAAAAAAAGGAAGAGAAGAAGAGGAGGATATGAGGAAAAGGGAAGGAAATGAGGAGCATGTGGGAGGAAGGCAGGGACAAGAAGGCAACACGGTTATTTTTACGAGTATGGCACTGATGAGAAGGCGACGAAATTATTTGAATGAATATGGATGTGGTTAATTTTCCCCAGGCTCTTTGACATCTACTTTTCACTTCTCTAGATTATACGGTCATGCAAATCACAAGAGACAAAAAGCATTCCATTTTCAACTCATATCAACCAAAAAAAAATGTTCAACTTCTTGCCCTTGCATGCTCGCACGGCACACACACATATATATATATATATAACATTCAGAAATCATGAAACCATATCACCAAGCACATTTGTAACCATATACATATGATAAAGCATTCAACACACCACCTCGTCCCCAGACCTTCCCCTGTGCACTGCAGCCCCTTCATCTTTTGTCTGCACAATTAAACACGCTTTTTTCCTTAGCCCTTCATCTGAATTTGGCTACCTTGAATCAAGAAGAGAGTGTCATCCACACAATTTACAATCAACATGCAGTCAACCTGTAACCATATCAATATATTATCCACGTACCTAATTACCTGTAACCATAACCATGTCAAAGAAATTTCCACACCACTTCATCCCCTGGTCGTCCATAAAGTGCATTAACCATATCCATATCCATGTGACAAAGCAATCACCACACCACTTCTTCCCTAACCTTCCACTGGTGCACCCGGACCTTCCACTGGTGCACCAAACAACCCCTTCATCCTTTGCCTCGAAAATAAAACACAATTTTCCTTATACCCTGGACTTTTATCTTACACCTCTGAAGTTGGCTATATCGAAGTCTGAAGTTGTCAAACTTACCATTTTCACCATGGCCATATGAACTCTGCGTCTATACCAACATCATAGTTTACTCTATATTGCCTATCGTCCATGTAACTTGTCTCTATAGTTGAAGCTGCAACATTCAAACAAGTTTATGCAACCATTGGACATGAATGGCACTGCAACCTGCTCGTCGTCCTATTCCTTCCTCATGAAAAGCTGCCCTTTGTCCAGTGGTGTTTCAAACACCTTCGTTACTATTATTGTGAGTGCAAATCAGAAGTGTTGGTGAAGGGACTAATGCAAAACCCACCTAACAATAGGATTAAAGATCAAGCATTTTCAACTCCGAGTTGTCACCTTCAGCACCTTGTTGTTTTACCACCTGGTAGCGGCCGCAGCGCCTTTTTTGTTTGCTTGCCATCTTCATTTTGTTAGCGGGATGTGAAGCAACCTGCATCCCGGTCGATACTATCGACACTCTGTCGATAGTATCGAGATCAGTTCAGGTTCAAGTTGAAGCAAGCTGCATCCCGGTCGATACTATCGACACACATGTCGATAGTATCGAGATTGGTTCAGGCGCAAGACAATATTCGGTCGATACCATCGACACTCAAGTCGATGGTATCGACACCGGCATAGCGGCGGAACGGCAAGCCAGCGGCACATCTATTTTGCTTATGAAATTTAGTTTTTATTCTTTTTCTCTCTTTGTACCTCATGTACTTACCCTAATATATATATACAAGTGTGTAGGCTCAAGCCCTACTCACGTTTGCTGCATCTTGCAGCCGACATGTGATAGGTGTTCCTGTCTTCTTCCTTCTTCATTTCTTCTTACATGGTATCAGAGCGGAGATCGATCTAGGGCTTCTCCTTTCTCTCTCCGAAGGATCTCTCCAGGTCTCTCTCTCCTTGACGGTCGGCTGCTTCCCACCCGTCGTCTTGGCGTAATCCACCTGCTGCGAAGAACCACCGTTGGCTACTCTGGGTCTGCGGTAGATATCTAACTCTACCGTAGCCACTATCACAAAGCGGTTGAGGATCTCCAGGTGACCCAACGATCATCTAAAAACACCACCGGAGGACTAGTTTCGTCTCAATCATCATCCTAGTCACACCTCCTCCATGTGTGATTAGGAATATCATTTGGAGGTTGTGAATGCGTCAGTAACGCATTTCTCCTTGTTTTTCTTCTGTGTGTGACGTGTATCTCTCCGTCACCACATCTTCTTTGACGTGTATCAATCCGTCATATATTCCGTTCTACAATGGAGCATATCAAGACACCTATGATCTACAACGAGGTGTCACCTATCGCCTCCATCAAACTCAACGGGAAAAATTATCTTCTATGGATGAACGCCATCCACACCGTCTTGGAAGCTCGTGACAGAGCAAGGCATGTTGACTCGGGTCCCAAGGCATCTACTGACGAAGGGTATGCTGAATGGAAGCGACATGACAGTCTTGTGAAGACTTGGCTGTGGAATAGTATGGAATCTGCAATCGCCGCAAGGTTCATGTTCTACTCTACGGCCAAGGAAATATGGGACGCAGTGAAGCAACATTACTCTCAAGAGAAGAATGCTCTCCGTCAGTTTATGATGTATGATCGTCTGTTTGCTGAAAAACAGGGTGACCGATCTCTTGAGGAGTATTTTGGGGTGATTCAGGCTCTTGCTCAAGAGCTAAGTTATTATCATCCTGTGACTGTTGCAGAACAGATAAAGGATAGAGATGATTTGGTTACAGCCAAATTCTTATCTGGGCTTAACTCGACTTGTAGCTCCGCTCGGAACGTTATCTTGGCTACTAATAAACTACCCAGTCTTGTGGAGGCTTATTCAAGGATCCAGCAATCACTGTTTGAGTCTGCTTCCTTTGTTCCTGATATACCTTCTGGAGAATCTCATGCGTCTGTTGTTGCTGCGGTACGAGGAGGACGCACCGGTATGGGTAGAGGGCGTGGGACACGTCTGAAATGTACCTTTTGTGACAAACTGGGACATACAGTGGAGAAGTGTTGGAAGAAACATGGAAGACCTGCTGCACCACAGGATCCTCATCCTCTACAACTGTGGGTACTACCTCTGGCACCGGCATCACTCTCACTCAATATGATCGGTTCATTCAGGCGACACAACACATGAGTATGGGGTCATCATCATCTTCTTCATCGGCAAATCTGGCATCTACAGCTGGTAATCAGGCTACATCTCTCATAGCATCTGGCTCATCCTCATCTTGGGTGGTTGACTCTGGCGCCTCACAGCATATGACTGGTATGAGGAGATTGCTCCACACTATTGACTCATCTATTCCTCACCAATCTGTTACACTGGCAGATGGTTCAGTGAAAAGAGTTTTAGCTAGTGGATCTGTCTCCCTAACACCCAAGATTGATCTTAAATCAGTTCACTTTGTGCCTGAATTTCCTTTTAATCTTCTTTCTGTTGACACTCTAAAATGTTGGGTAATATTTGGACCTTCTTGTTTTATATTACAGGATCTCAAGAGTATGAAGACGATTGGTGGGGGGCCTAGGAAAGGTGATCTCTACCTTTTCAACGGTGACAGTCTACCTCGCCAAATGCCTGCTCCTGCTCCATCTATCCTGTTGAGTGGTTCCCCCTTACTATGACATTGCAGATATGGACATCCTTCTTTGGAGAACCTGCGGAAGTTGGAACCAGATTTGTCCCAATTATCTTCCTTAGAGTGTCAGTCATGTCAACTGGGAAAGCACCATAGGTTATCCTATCCCAGTCGAGTCAATAAGCGGGCTTCTTGTCCCTTTGAGTTAGTGCATAGTGATGTGTGGGGTCCTGTAAAAGACCAGAGTTATAATGGTTTTCGTTATTTTATCTCCTTTGTCGGTGATTTCTCACGCATGACATGGATCTACCTTCTTAAAAGTAGAGAGTCTGTGTTGTCTATTGTGAAACATTTTCATACTGAAATTAAAGTCCAGTTTGATTGCAATATAAAAATTCTTCAGTCTGATAATGCTTTGGAGTATGTTCAAAAGGCTATGTCTGATTTTTGTAGCTCGGTTGGTATGATTCACCGCACATCTTGTCCTCACACCCCTCAGCAAAATGGGGTGGCAGAGAGGAAGAATCGCCATCTTCTTGATATTGCTCGATCTATTATGTTTCAATCTAATGTGCCCAAGAAGTTTTGGTCTGAAGCTCTTTTAACTGCTTGTTTCTTGATTAATAGGCAACCTTCTTCTATTCTTCAAGGACAGACTCCTTTTTCTATATTGCGTCCCAAGGACTCTCCCTATCCTATTCCTCTTAGAGTGTTTGGTTGCACTTCCTTTGTCCATAACTTTGACCCTAAGACCGACAAGCTGTCTCCTAGGTCCATTAAAACACTGTTCCTGGGTTACTCCACTACGAGCAAAGGATACAAGTGTTACTGTCCTAGTCTTCGCCGCATGTTTGTGTCCAGGGATGTCACTTTCCATGAGACCACTCCATATTTCTCCAATGCTATGAGCAAGGGGGAGCAGTTGAGAGAGGGAGAGCCACCAAAAATACAAAATGAGAGACTGGCACCATCAGTGCAGAGTGAGGGAGTGCCACCTATCATTCCGGATTTTACTTCTATTCCGGATGAACAAGCAGGAGATAGACCTACCATTGAGCATTACACACATGTATACCATAGGCGAGGCAGGCAGGATCTAGAAGAAGTAGCGGCACCAGTCCCTGAGCCCTCATCATCGCCTTCTACTCAAGAGAATCCTACAGAGACATCAGATCTCAACCTTCCTATTGCTGTTCGGAAAGGTACTAGGTCTAATACTATTAAACACCCTATTACAAATGTATGTTGCCTGTCTCATCTGTCTAAGCAGGCCCGTGCATTCGCTATTGGGATTGATTCTGTGTCGATACCAAGAAACCATTATGATGCTATGAAGAACAGTGGCTGGACACAGGCTATGCAACTTGAAATGTCAGCTCTCTTAAATAATGGTACTTGGGATCTGGTTGATCTTCCCGCAGGATAGAAAGTAGTAGGTTGTAGATGGGTTTTCACTATTAAACACAATCCGGATGGATCAGTTGAACGGTTGAAAGCCCGATTGGTTGCAAAGGGCTACACCCAAACCTATGGTGTTGACTTCTTTGAAACATTTTCTCCTGTTGCTCGCCTGAATTCTGTGCGGATCATTATTTCTCTTGCTACTACCTTTGATTGGCCACTATTTCAGCTGGATGTAAAGAATGCTTTTCTCCATGGTGATCTATAGGAAGAAGTATATATGGAGCAACCTCCTGGGTTTGTTGCTCAGGGGGAGTGTCAGAAAGTATGCAAATTAAAAAAGGCTATTTATGGGCTGAAACAGTCACCTAGAGCTTGGTTTGACAAGTTCAGTGAAGTTATTCTTCAGATGGGTTTTTCTCGCTCCAAGACTGATCATTCCTTATTTTACTCCAGCTCTTCCCGTGGATCCATTATTCTTATTGTATATGTTGATGACATAGTAATTACTGGCAGTGACACCATGGGAATATCTCGTGTCAAAGAGGGTTTGCAAAAACACTTCCATACAAAGGATCTGGGCAAACTAAGATACTTTCTAGGCATTGAAGTGCTTAGATCTCATGCAGGTGTCAATTTATCTCAGAGAAAATATGTGCTTGATTTGTTACAGGAGACAGGCATGGCTGAATCTAAACCGGTATCTACACCAATGGATTATCACATCAAAGAGGTGGTTGATGATGCTGAGTATCAAGATCCAGAATATTACAGGAGAATAGTGGGTAAGTTAATATATCTAACAGTCACCCGACCTGATATTTCATTTGTTGTGGGCGTGGTCAGCCAATATATGCATTCTCTGCGACAATCACACTGGACAGCAGTCTGCAGAATTCTGAGGTATCTGAAAAATGCTCCCAGTAAGGGTATCACATATTCTAGACCAAAGGCACCTCCATCTACTATGTCTCTCACATGATATTCAGATGTTGACTGGGCTGGTGATCATACTGATAGGAGATCTACATCAGGCTATTGTACCTTTCTAGGTGATCATCTTATCACGTGGAAAAGTAAGAAGCAACATGTGGTTGCTAGATCTAGCACTGAGGCTGAATACCGTGCTATGGCCCATGCATGCTGTGAATTAAAATGGGTCAAATCTATTTTATCTGAATTACAAATTTCTCTTCTACCTTCTATGGAGCTCAAGTGTGACAATCAATCTGCTATGCACATTGCCAGGAATCCTATCTTTCATGAGCGTACAAAACACATAGAGGTTGATTGCCATTTTATTCGTGATCAAATAAAAGACGGCACAATTGTGACTCCATATGTCAGGTCTGAAGATCAACTAGCAGATATTCTGACAAAGCCTTTGGGTTCAGCAATCTTTCAGAGACTCTACGGCAAGCTGGGCATACACGATGTGTACTCTCCAGCTTGAGGGGGAGTGTGAAGCAACCTGCATCCCGGTCGATACTATCGACACTCTGTCGATAGTATCGAGATCAGTTCAGGTTCAAGTTGAAGCAAGCTGCATCCCGGTCGATATTATCGACACACATGTCGATAGTATCGAGATTGGTTCAGGCGCAAGACAATATTCTGTCGATACCATCGACACTCAAGTCGATGGTATCGACACCGGCACAGCGGCGGAACGGCAAGCCAGCGGCAGATCTATTTTGCTTATGAAATTTAGTTTTTATTCTTTTTCTCTCTTTGTACCTCATGTACTTACCCTAATATATATATACAAGTGTGTAGGCTCAAGCCCTACTCACGTTTGCTGCATCTTGCAGCCGACATGTGATAGGTGTTCCTGTCTTCTTCCTTCTTCATTTCTTCTTACACGGGATAAGTTGAAAAGAAGATATACAGTTACTTTAGTAGAATATTATGTATTTGTGTTTCATTTGTTAGAGACACTCTACCATTTATAATTTATTAGACACTCTAGAATTCAAATCAGTCAGTTGTATAAATGGGCTAGAAGAGAAGCTTTTCTCCGAATGCCCGAAGAGTGGTAAATCAAGGCCGCAGCTGTCAATCGAACTCGGGTCCCTTTGCTGAAGTCAGATGTATATATGGTTCACTAGAATTTCCAACTGAACATCCAATCCTCAAGAGTTGGTGGTCCAACTACGATCCTGCTGTGCAGCCTAATTTATCTTATTCAAAAATCATAGGTTAATACTATTCCCATCACTGAGGATATTGTTACTGCTGTGCTTAGAATCGTTAAAAAAAAGTATTTATTGCCTTCCCATGGGTACTGTACTGTGCTAGTTTTAGAATGTGGACAAAGCACCCAAGCAAGGCATATAGAATGGATGTTAGCGTCACCATGCGTTTACCCGATAAAGTTCTATAGCATATCACAAAAATCCAAGGAAACGTACCGAAGCAGGTTAATATATCTTTTCCCAGAGAATACATAGATCCGAATCAGGCAACAGTCAAGCACCACGAATAAAGGCTATTTCCTTTGCCATTTAACCATGCTACAGGAAACACTAGTAGGAGAAGCAGTTTCTTCCCTCCATTCTTTTTTTACCAAATTGGTTATGATTGGCACTCAGCATGGGCTCTACTTCTCTATGAATAGGGCAATTAGTGCGAATTTATCACAGGGTCAAATTACGAAAACGCACCTTCTATCCCGGAGTGGAAGATCCCAAATCCAACCCAGTACAGGTAGTTGTTGACCGGGCTGAGGTCGTATATATTCAAGTAGAGATCCGTTCTGACGCTGGTATTACTCCCATCACTGCTGCTACTGTCGCTGTGCCGCTGCCTGGAACTGGTGGAGCCGGAGGAGGCAGGCAAGGAGGTGTAGATCGATTGGAGCTGGCGCATGTTAAGTCCCCTGTAACGGTTCCGATTCTGACTTGTCACCGGGACTAGGAATTTGAGGCTTTCCCAAAGTCTGTGAAGCTCCTAGGGGCCGGACTCTCCGTAGCGATTCCAGAGCGAAGAGGCAACACACAGCAAGTCGAAAAGCTGTACCTCGGAAAAGTTAGTTCCGACTGGTAAGAACCAATTTTCTTTAGACCTGGACTAGGAATTTGAGGATTTCCCGAGTGAAGCTCCTAGGGGCCGGTCTCTCCGAGCAATTCCAGAGCGAAGAAGCAGCCAGTCGGAAAGCTTTACCTCGGAAAAGTTAGTTCCGATTGGTAAGAACCAAATTGCTTGGGGCCAAAAGCCACGGCGACTGCGACCGCTCGATGTTGAAATCAGAAAAACAGGCAGCGGAGCACCGAAGTTTTCTTTCCCTCCTGTGATTTGTATATTGGTGGGAGTGGAAAGAAAGAGCGACGACCGTAGTCAGTATACTGGTACAAATCATACATTGGTGGTTAACGGAACACTACTGACAGCAGGCAGTCCAACGACCCTTTTTTTTCTGATAAATAGTAGAAAAGAATATGGTCGTTTGCTGCCACTTGTAGTGTTTATTAATAAAATGATAAATATATAATATATACCCGATGATGACAGGTTATAGAAGAAGCCAGAGAGATTCCGCTGGCGCAATCTCTATTTTCTGTTTTTAGAAGTTTTCATTTTGAAAGAAAAAAAGTTATGAAAGAGAAAAACAACATAGGGATCCGAATCGAACTTAAATAGAAATGACAACAACAAAAAAAATCAAACCTATCAAGAAGGATGTAACGGCAATATACAATAAGAATGAAAGATAACTTATAAAATGTCACTTTTAGGCACATTACAAGTACTTTTTGACATGTTTGAAAATACAGACTATAGACGGATGGCATTGGCGCAATCTCTATTTAGTTTCCTTAAAAGTCAAGAAGTTACTTCTTTAGGCAATTTATAAAAAATGTTTTGTACATGGAGTCAAAATCAAGCCTAAAATTAAATTTCTTTTGTCTATATCAATATATAAGACGGAAAAAAAGAGTAAATAACAAATGAATGTCTCTTCTTTTTGTTGTTATACATGCATAAAGACAAAAATGATTCAACATTTAGTTTGGTTTCACTCTGATTCCTTATAAAAATTACAACTTACAAGTACTATTGGATAGACTTGAAAATAATTGACATTACGTCTGCCGTACAAAACTACAGGTTATACTCTTCTATCTTGCTGTAAGAGCCACTTGGCAAGATCACCTGCAAGTTGGTCGGCTTCTGGGCTGGCCTCCAATAGACTCAATGGACAATGGTGTTACATGTGGGCTTACATTGCTGAAATCTTCTTGGCGCTAGATAGGCAGAAAGGGAATCTATCGCCATCTGATGGAATCTATCAGAGTCCTATGAACGCGCAACTAACTGAATCGTGATAAAGGTCTCTCTAGATTGTCAATAACTTTGCTTCAAGAAGCTTCACAGTCAAAATTACCTTTCGATCAACTTATCCTCTTGATCTCATGCTAGTTGATGGCATATTGTTGTGATGTGTTTTTTTGTTGAAATAAGGTAAGCATAATTTACACGAGATGATAGCTTCTATCAACACAGATCCATAGCTAAATGGCAAAAGATTTTAATAAGAGGCAAACGAGAATACGGACTTGTCTGAACGGGTCATTTGTTAGAAATTGCTTTAGAGAAGAAAAGAACATCCCGCTACAAATACATGTTGGTGTTTGGTCATTTTGTGCAGGATAGAATATTCACACAAAGTCAACATGCACCTCTATTAGGTAATAAAAGTCAGCGTAAACCATTTTCTCTCCATAACAGTTTTACACATTTTCAAATCTGAAGGATCAACAAATTTATTGTGCTACTAATCATATCTTGTTGGATATATACATGTTTGACCGCATACGCTTTACTCTTATTCAATTTGACACAAGGCATACCGTCACATGAAATGCGTACATTTTCAATTGAGTAAAAAAACTATAACTTTGTAGCGTAACAAAGATACTAAAAATTATGCTCCTAATGACCAAGCTCGATCCATCTAAGCAAGTGTGTGGGCTACGTGTATGGTTTCCATATCTTCTTCTAATCTTTGTAGACTAGCATTTTTATTGTTAAAATTATTGTTATTTGGTGTATTATATTATATAGATTTAATTGCCTTGGTTTATTAGGATTAACTTCTTTCGCTTGTACTTGTTCCTATCCTATATATGGGAGAGTTTTCGTCTATTAATAAAAAAATATGTCAATAGGCTCACATTTTGTTTTTCGCATTGTACCAGAGTAGTGATTCTATCCCTAGAGAGAAAAAGAGATGAAAATCTCTCCCTACGAGTGGTTATTGTCTCTTCTTGGCTTGACTGCTCACCAGACATCATTTTAACCTCCATGATCGTATCATCTCTTCTTCTTTCATAAAAATTCAATCTTTTTCTTCCCTATGTCGGCGCTATCCATTCAGTTGGTCGTCAAATTTTATTATCCTACTCCTTTCCCAAAACTTATCTATCTAGTCGTCACTTTCCTAGATCCTCCCCAACCCCAACCTTCATCTTTAAGAGTAATTGGCAATCAATGTGTGATTTGTCGGGTGTGCCAGTGGTTGGCATCTCCGATCTAGCATGCATACTCGTACTCTCCTTACTCTTGAAATGGCCTCTCTCTCTCCTTTAAACATCGTGTCAACCTTCGTGATCTCCACCTGAGCCGCTCGACGTTCCGTCTCTCTACATTACGTAAATGTATCAAATCAAGCTTACATTGGCGTTATTCTTGCTAGACATCATCCCATTTGCAACAAGTGTGGTTCTATCACCATGTAGATGGTTCTCGAGGATGGTTGTTGTACGTGTGATCATCTAATCGCAGAAGGAATCCTTTCAGCATCTAAAGGTCACACGTGGGCGATCACAACATGAGGTCATTGTCGCCTTTCCATCTATCCAACTTCATGCACAAGAAGATCAAGCCATCGACACCCCAATGTGAAATTTCAAGAACGGGTGACCCTGTACGGCAGGACCTAAGCCCGATTGTGGCTATTGCTAATCAAATTTAGTTTTGACCTTATCGAAACCATGGGGCTCTGCCCCCTGCACCCTACTTTTTGAGTTGTACAAAGATCTATCTATTTTTTTATATGGATTTGCCTAATCAGAATTGGGTCGTGTAGCATGTGACTCGCGTTATCGGTTATATCTACAACATATTATCAAACAAAAGATCTCGTACTAGTTTATAAAGTTGGACGTCGTGCTAGTTTATAAAGTAGGGCGTTGTGTTTTTTCTTTCCTCCTCTTTGACAATTTTATTCCCCCTACCATCAATTGTATGTGCATCCATTTCTAGATCACAAGGGTTATTGCTATTTTATGCACCAACTACTCACTCACTTTGTAATTGGTGTGCATGAGTGATAAAGAGGAGAGATGGTGTGTATGAGGAGGGAGAAAGACAGAATGTATGAAGAGAGAGTATGATGAGAGAGAGTATGAAAGAGACTATATGTGGCATCCAACTTACATAAACAAGATTAACTAAAGCGGAAGCAATTACTAACAGTGGATTACTGAAAATCACTAAAAATTAAAACCATTTATCAAGATATCCATTCATAGGAAAACTCTTCCATTCAAAACCAAAGTAAGTCATTACATCCTGGTTCACATATACATATCATGTATCATTGCTTCTCGAGGCATACAAGCATTCACTACTCTGTCTCAACTGTACACAGATAGTATAAGAACCTCGAGGCTGGAAGCCCAAAATCTCAGATCGAATTATTAAAAGTACTAACTCCTAGGACCCGAGTGTACAAAGACAACGCATAGGACTAACTATACATAACTTGACGGCCAGTATCTCCACCTGATGGATCACTGCTGTCCTTGCAGCTGTTGTTGCTGCTCTTCCCCTACAGTAGGGTTTCTGCCTTTTTGTCTGCATCTACCTAAAAATTTTGGATCCCACAGAGGTGAGACAATTATAAAAATTGCCCCAGCGGGAGATATAACTCTCCGCCAAAAACATTATTATTGCAGTTTAATAGAAATAAGTTGAGTAGTGGAATCATAAGCTTAACAGTATATAATTTAATATCTATGCAGATTTGAGTAACATTCTCACTTAAGCTTATCAGTTGTAACTTGATAAACAACATGTCTAATATTCAATAAAGAATTAAAGAACATTTATAACACTTATCCATCTGGGATATACTAAGTCAAATAACATCAACCAGTGATTCTCATATTTCAATCTTATACATATATGCTACACGACTGATTACATTTTTCAAACATACTTAAGCTCTGAGGAGATGAGTTATACCGCTCATACTCCAACCGACCATTGCTAAATCGAAATCGGTACCATAAATAGGTCAATGGAAGAGTCAGATTCCCATGACCTCCCACATCCCGGTCAGTACGGGACCAAAAATATGACTTATGCCAACTTCTCAATATAGCTTTCCAGGGTATACTGGCAACTTCGATATAGAGTTACAGCATCAACTGCACTCTCATCGGCAATCGAGAGAATTAATGTTTATCTCCATCTACCCGAAATTAAAATATCATTGGGAGATTAATGATACATCCATCCCAACCATCGGGAGATTTGTGATACATCCATCCCGACACATGAAGGATTGAGAGGTTAAATGTTTACCTTCCATCAATCTCTTCACCAGGACGTAAGGATATGTTTGCCCATTTACCCCCGCATATTCAGAATATGCGAACTCCAGCAAATTCCATAGGAAAACCTGTTTCACCATAATCAACTACTGACAATGATGG
Organism: Alisma plantago-aquatica; assembly: GCA_963693085.1. Classification (NCBI taxonomy): domain Eukaryota; kingdom Viridiplantae; phylum Streptophyta; class Magnoliopsida; order Alismatales; family Alismataceae; genus Alisma; species Alisma plantago-aquatica. Next base: position 284,897,863 of record OY856412.1, on the reverse strand, counting down.
ATCTATGGTCAGAGCACTACATGAACATATTTCACTTGATTAATTAAGTACATTTTCATATTCTTTTAGCATCAGCCAAGTTCTTAAATATAACTTATTATGACAATGCTATAAAGAGACATGTACTATTTTCATCAATTACTTATCAGTCTATAAAAGACATTGGAAACTCAGTTCCTCATTTCAATACTGGGAATTCTCCTCCCTTCACAATCTCATTACCATAATCATATGGTTTTGGGTATTCAAACCCTTAGCTCATCATTGAGCATTGTTACCACTTTTCCATGTAACTGTCACCTTCAGGTCATCTGACCAAGGTAAACATGATACTTGTTGTTACAAGCATCACTCATGGTACTTGAGGTCCATTAACTCTCTTGTTACCTCTTACCAGGCAGCAAGGTATATTATGGCAGACAAGGCCCAATCACAATAGTGAATTAAACATCACAGCTCATACCTAGCTATGATCATCATCTCAAAATACCTGCATGGTTAGCACAGATGATAACAGTGATATCAATTGCATATCAGTACCATGTAAAAACAAATATGGATTCACTATTCAAGGGTAACACCACTATTCCCTTACTAGGGTTAGGGTTTCCCATTTCATGTCTTTTTAGGATATTCATCCCATTACCCAGATTAAGGTTATGGTTTATCACCATATTGCTCAAGATTAGAGTTTTATAAAGCATTACATAGTATCACCTTGGATTTGAGCTCCACATCACATCAAACATCAGGGTTTCTCATAAAATCACCTTAAGTTAGGGTTTCACATAAATTTCACCCCAGAATAGGGTCTACATTCAATAACCCACAATTAGGGTTTACTATTCATCCCAATTAGGGTTTCACATTCAATTACCCACAATTAGGGTTTACTATTCATCCCAATTAGGGTTTCACGTTCCATTACCCATAATTAGGGTTTACTATTCATCCCAATTAGGTTTTCTATTCAAGTACCCATAATCAAGATTTACTATTCTTCCCAATTTAGGATTTTGCATCACATTACCCTAAATTAGGTTTACACATATCATCACCCCGGATTAGGGTTACATCCTTACCCTGGATTAGGTTTCACTTAGAATTACCCTGAATTAGGGTTAGGGTTCAATAACCTTGTCAATTAGGGTTTATGCTCATGATTATGGTTTCATGATCTCTTTGCTAAGGATCATACTCTTAATCACCACATGAATCGTACTCATGTATGAATTCTATTCTATCATCCTCTCAACTTGATTAGGTTATATCAACCCTTCAATCAAGTACATACAGCTATGATTGACATAGTGTACTAAGTTATTATTTTTATAAGCAATTAGGGTTTATCCCTTTAAAGCCATTGATCAATTAGGTACTTTAGGGATTCAACCTTTGCACCTATCATTGATTGTCATTACTATCAATCATTGGATCATTGGAACAATCATTACCTTCTATTTCCAAATGATTGAATCACAGTTGACCTTTATTTGGTTTTGAAGTTTCATCACCAAATGGTTTTGAAACAGTTTGTCCCCAAACGGTTTCAAGACCGTTTGGGCTCAAACGGTCTCAAGACGGTTTGGGCCAAATAAGTCTCAAAACCTCAAGGACTCATTAGGTACATCCATCTATTGGTTGAACATGATTTGCTACATTGAAACCTTCAATCAATTGAGTTATTTAAGTTCAACAATTATTGGCTCTTGGATCCCCAACCTTAAAATCTCAACCATTGGACCACCAAACTGTTTTGAAACCATTTGATCCCAAACGGTTTCAAGACCGTTTGACCCAAAAAGTCTAGAAATCGAATGGATCACTTTATGGAACCTCCAACAAATCGATTAGGGTTGTAATTGGTGAATTGTCCATATATTTAAGAAATGAATTGGATCCATTGGATCATCATCCAACATGTACTAGGGTTCAAACCTCAAATGGTCAACCCATCCAAATGGTCAACACTTTCATGTGGTTTGGGACTCAAGACACCAAACGGTTTTGTGAAACCGTTTGGACCAAAGGTCCAAAATCGTTTGCAACTCAAATTTGTTGAAAAGTGTGCCTAAGATGATGCCATCATCATCAAGACTTAGTCCATCGAAAACTACTGCCATTATCATGGTATTTGCATCAACTAATCAAAGAAATTGCAAGAAGAGCAATTGAACATAATTGATTGAGAAATTGAGTTCAATAACAATGAATAAGGATTCAAGTTATATAACCCACCTTCAATTGAGATTCAAAGCTTGTATCTTCACATCAAAAATGGTGGAAGAAGCTTTTGCAACTCCCCCAGGGCTCATCCTCAAATTTTGGAGTGAAAAGATTGGCTAGGGTTGAAGACGGAGTGAAGAAAAGAAGAAATTATGCATTGATTTATGATTTCCACCATGAAATCAAGATGAAAGAAGGTCAAGAAGCTTACCAACAGGTTGGGGGTCGTCCTCCTGGTCCTTCAAAGCTTCATTGGTCGTTTTTCAAGCAAAGGGTGGAAGTGAATTCGAAATTATCCTTTCATTCTATGGATAAATGAGCTTATATGTGAATTTTATTGAAAATTCAATTAGGAGAGATAAAGTAGGAATTATCTCTCCCAAATTCTTGCCACTTGCCCCCTTCTCTACCTTATATATGAGGATATCCTATTTGCCTCTTATTCCTCTCAGTTATATATGTTTTAAAGAAAAGCAAATTAAGCACCTTAACCCTTTTTATATTAATATCCATAAGTTAGTGGATATTTCTTTTTCTTATAATAAGGTGAGTGGGTTTTTCACCTCCTTGAGATATTTCGTGGCCCTTGCAAGGAAGAAGGTCGTGCACACATATCTTAATTCAACCATTTCAATTTTGTTTGAAGGTCCTTCAATTATTTTATTTATTTTTGCAATAATTTGAACTTAGGTTTCCATTATGCTTAAATCTTGATTATTTTAATATCAAGATTCTCTCTCTTCAAAGAGATACAAATGAGATGCCTCTCTCATTTTCTTTGCTCCACATGATCCCAAGAAACAGTAGAGACCATTTTAAAGTGGTAATTTGCATATTGAACCCTAGGTTTTGGGTAAATTGCACATTACACCAAAACTAGGTTTTAATGCACAAACATTGCTTTATCAACTCTTTCTTGGTATTCATGCTATCACAAGCCATACATCTACATCATCTTCACTCTCACGATGCTTCAACACATGAGGAACACATTATCATGCAAAATTTGCAAATAAACCCCTCAACTTGAGTAATTTGCACTTTAGTCCAAAACAAACAAAAATTGATTTCAACAATATTAAAAAAGGACTAAAATTGCAATATAAGTTACTCTTGAGCCTTAATTACTTTTCAAAAGATAAGAGAATTTATATAAACACTTTTATTAAACAAACACCTAGAGTTAAAACATAACCCAGGTCAGGGATGTTACAAGTTATCCACCCCTTACAAGGATTTCATCCCTGAAATCATTAACAAAAACATCAAGAGAAAAGAGTAGGGTATTTCCTCCTCATCTCTTCTTCTAGCTCCCACGTAGCTTCTTCAATGGCACGGTGATGCCAAAGAACTTTTATAAGACAAATATCTTTCTTTTTCAACTTCTTGATTCTTCTGTCAAGAATCAACACAGGTCCTTCAACATAAGATATATCATCATTTAGTTCTACCTCCATAGGTTGTAGAACTAATTCAGTGTCAGGTTGACACTTCCTCAGCATGGAAATATGGAATACTGGGTGCAATCTATGCAGCTCAGATGGTAAATCCATCTTATAGGCTACCTTTCCCATCCTCTCAATGATTGGATAAGGTCCCATAAATCTAGGAGCTAACTTCCCATTCTTTCCAAATCTAAGGATACCTTTCCAAGGTGAGACCTTGAGGTATACTCTGTATCCAACTTGAAATTCTAAGGGTCTACGACGTTTATCAGCATATGCTTTCTGCCTATCATGGGTAGCTTTCAACTGTTGTTGTGTGACTTTAATCTTCTCAGTTGTTTGTTAAACCAGCTCAGGACCCAAGAGTTGGTACTCCCCTGTTTCATACCAACATAAGGGAGATCTACAATGTCTACCATATAATGCTTCATATGGTGCCATCTCAATATTGTGCTGATAGCTATTATTATAAGCAAACTCTATCAAGCTCAAATGTAGATCCCAACTTCCTACAAATTGAAGGACACATGCTCTAAGCAAGTCCTCCAAAGTTTGTATAGTCCTCTCAGATTGTCCATCTGTCTGTGGGTGAAAGGTTGTACTAAACCTTAACTGTGTACCCAAAGCTTTATGGATTCGCTCCCAAAAATGACTTGTAAACTGGGTACCTCTATCAGAAATGATAGTAGCTGGAACCCCGTGCAAACGCACTATCTCATCTATGTATATCTGTGCAAGCTTATCAGCTGTGTAGGTTGTTTTGACATGTAAGAAATGTGTTGTCTTAGTCAACCTATCAACTATCACCCAAATGGCATCATGGCTTTTGGCTGTTCTAGACAAACCAACCACAAAGTCTATGGTTGCATGATCCCATTTCCACTGCGGTATAGGTAGAGGTTGCATTGTTCCTGCGGGCTTTTGATGTTCAGCTTTAACCTGCTGACACACCAGACACCGCATAACAAACTCAGCTACATCTTTCTTTACTCCAGGCCACCAATACATATCTTTTATGTTATGGTACATCTTGGTGCTTCCTGGATGCATAGCATACATCAAATAATGAGCTTCTTACATAACTAACTTCCTTAAGTTATCAACATTAGGTACTACCATCCTATCATGGTAACAGACTACCTAATCATCTGACTCATGGAAACCATCCCGTTTCTCACTACCATACTCTGACCTGATCTGTTGAATCATAGTATCAGTCTGTTGTGCTTCTTTAATCTGTTGTCTCAGAGTAGGTTTTATTTGCATCTCAGCTAACAACCCTGCTAACAATGACACTTTAAGATGTACATTATCTTGCCTCAAGGAGATAAGCACATCTCTCTTAGAGCACACTAAGGAGTTCAACTGTGCTTTTTTTAAGGCTGGTCTTGCTGATTTTCTACTTAGTGCATCAGCAACCACATTGGCTTTCCCTGGATGATAATCAATTTTACAATCATAGTCCTTGATTAACTCCATCCAGCGGTGTTGTCTCATGTTCATCTCATACTGTGAGAAGATATACTTTAGGTTTTTATGGTCTATGAAAATCTAGAATGTTTCTCCATAGAGATAATGTCTCCAGATTTTCAGAGCATGGACCGCAACAGCTAGCTCTAGATCGTGTGTCGGCTAATTCTCCTCGTATTTCTTAAGCTGTTGAGAAGCAAAAGAAATCACTTGTTTATCCTACATAAACACACATCCTAAGCCATTCTTAGATGCGTCACAGAAGACTATGTACCCCTTTCCTTGCTCAGGTAGCACTAACACAGGTGCACTGGTTAACCTTTCCTTCAGCAGCTGGAAAGATTGCTGACACTTGTCATTCCAGACAAAAGGAATCTCCTTCCTGGTCAACTTGGTTAGGAGTAAAGCTATTGAACTGAAGTTCTTAATGAACCTCCTGTAATAGCATGTCAGTCCTAGGAAACTGTGTATCTCTATCGGTGTCTTTGGTTGTTCCCATTGTAGGACATATTCTACTTTCTTAGGATCAACACAAATACCTGAAGCAGATATTACGTGTCCAAGAAAAGAAACTTCTGGTAACCAGAACTCACATTTGTTAAACTTAGCATACAACTTATGCTTTCTTAGCAAAGTCAAAGCTTGACAAAGATGTTGCTCATGTTGTTGAGCATCTCTACTATATATCAGAATGTCATCTATAAAGACGACTACACATTGATCAAGAAAAGGTCGAAAGAATCTATTCATGAGTTCCATAAATGCAGCTGGTGCATTAGTTAGTCCAAACGACATAACTATGAACTCATAGTGACCATACCTTGTCCTAAAGGAAGACTTAGGTATGTCACTCTCCTTAATACCCAACTGATGGTATCCTGACCTCAGATCTATCTTAGAAAAGATAGTTGCACCACACAACTGATCAAACAAGGCATCAATCCTTGGTAGAGGATATTTGTTCTTTATAGTTACTTTATTTAACTGCCTATAGTCGACGCATAAACGCATAGACCCATCCTTCATCTTAACAAAGAGGACCGGAGCACCCCATGGTGAAGTACTTGGTCAGATAAAACTCTTCTCAAGAAACTCTTGCAGTTGTTTCTTGAGCTCTGCCATTTCAGCAGGTGCCATTCTATACGACGTTTGTGCTATTGGTTGCGTTCCCGAGATTAGATTAATTTCAAAATCAATCTCTCGGGGCGGTGGAACACTTGGAAGTTTTCAAGAAATACATCTTCAAATTCCCTGACTATTGGAACTTCAAAAAGATGAGGGTTCTCCATTGTGGTATCTACCACATGGGCTAAGAATGCAAAGCATCCTTGTCTCATCAACTTCTCAACTACCATAGCTGACACAAGACATGTTGGAAGAATCTTTCTATCTCCCTGAAAGATCCATGTGTCACCATTGTCTGTGAACACAGCCTGCTTGGAACCACAATCCAAGACAACTTTATACTTTTCTAAGGTGTCCATCCCAAGAATTATCTCAAACACATGCATTTCAAGTGGTATAAGATCCACCTGAATGCGGTGATCAGAAAAGGAAAGATTGCAGGGAGAACACACTTCCCGTAATACTGCAGATCCCAACAAAGGTGTTTCTAACAACAGGCTACCTGCTCTATGACTGACAATCATGTTGTAGTCATGAATCACTTCTCGAGTGATAAAAGAGTGTGTAGCACCCAGATCAATTAAAATAGATACGAAGCAGGATGAAGACATATCAGAATAAAATAGTTCCATCTGACTTGTCACAACCCAAGGGTTGACTACTGCTTCGGGCTGATTCATAGCATAGAATCTAGCTGTTGCTTGCGGTTGATCCTGTGCACGGCTGTTGGATGTCGACGAACCGGTTTGTGATGTTTGTCCACGTCCTCTAGCATTACTGCCAAACTGTTGCCTCTGAGAGCCTTGCTGACTCTGCCTCGGTTGTTGGGTCACATTTCTTACTTTTTCAGGATAGTCCCTCACCACATGGCCTTCTCTCCCACATCTATAAAAGGTTACATTTCCCCTCTGTGGTCTGGGTGGTCATGTTACAAACATTGAGGTTGAGTTGTGAGCTCCCTTTAGTGGTAAACTACGACCTCTACCCTTACTTGACATCCATTGCATCTGGGTATTGAACCTTGGTGGTGGTGTAGGCACAAAATACCTTGGTTTCTTAAAACTTCCAGAACTCTGTCCTTGGAACTATGGGTACTCTTTCTTACCCTTGGCATGTCGCTTCTCAATCACAGACCTTTCTATTCATCTTACAGACTCCACAAAAGTGGCAAACCTTTCCCGGTTCTCCAGAGCAGACACCGGAGTGGTCAATTCAGTGTTCAACCCCTTCTTGAATCGCCGAATTCTCTCCTCATCTGTAGATGCCATATGCGGATAAAACTACAAAAGTTCCATGAACCTACCATCATTGTTACGACCCGTGTTGAGCTTACCCTATAAGTATGCTGTTAAGCATGTGTTTTAGCTGCTTTGCTAAGTTGTAAGCTCGCTTTTGTTAATAACATTTAAAACAGATATGATATGTGCGTAGTGTGAATCCTAGCCCTTAAAACGTATAGGATCTTGCGCTTGAGGCGTTTCCAGAGAAATCATCTGAAACCGACTTTCGAGTCAAAAGTTGTAAGTTTTTTGGCATGCAGGGACCTGTTTGTAGTTTTTGAAAGTTCTCGGACTTTACGTTTTGGTCCCTAGGTTTTTCCTTCTTATCCTTTCTTTCCCTTTTCTCGTTTCACTTTTCAGAAATGAGAGGAATACAGAGCATTTCTTCCCTTCTTCGTGTGAGAGAGATCTGAGAGAGAAGGGCGATTTGGAGCCCTAGCTCTGTTCCGGCCAACAGCTGCGGCCCCTCCATCTTCTCCCCTCCTTCCTTCTTCGCCAACTGATCCAGCAGCAGCGGCGGCCAGGAGAGAGAAAGGACACGAAGAGCAGCCCTAGCTCGTCCTCCTCCTTCCCTGCAGCTAGTCCGTGGTTGTGTGCATTAGTTGCAGGTGATTTGCAGCACAAATCTGTGGTTTTGCCCGCCGATTTGAGTGAAATCGACATCAGCATGTCTGTTTAGGTTTTCAGTCTGTGCGCTATTCGGTCGAGTTGTGTGTGATTCAGTCGAGTTTCCTTAGCAGGAATCGAACAGCAAGCTGATCAGTCGAGTTGCAAGCTGATCGGTCGAGTTGTGAAGCAATCGGTTGAGTTTCTGACCAATCGGTCGACTTTCAGAGTTGTGAGTGGCAGTTCATTCAAAAATCATTATTTAACTCAATTTAAGTGCTTAATTACTTCAGTATCAGTTGGTATAACTCCTAATCAGTGTAGCACATACAATAGAGTATGATAGATTCATTGGAACTTGAAATACGTAATATGATTGATGAAAATGATGGAATTTCCTGTATTACAACTGCAATGTATACGTTGAGCATAAAATGGATGTTTAGCATCGAAACTGGATAAGTTGATACTGAGTCATGTTTAAAGATGACAAATGATGTATATGTGTTTTCAAGTGATGTTCAGAATGTGAAATAAGTATGAAATATGATATTCCTGTTTAAGTGTTTATATGTTAATCAGTTAATAGACTTAGGTGCCCTTACACCGTAGAACCTCTCGAGAGGTCTGCACCTTGGGGTGAAACGACCTACCTAGCGTGTGTCTAGATGGTCGGTGACTCGTGTTCAACAATAATCCGTGCGTGTGTCACGGTGGCACTGGAGTAAATAGGGGTTATTCAATAATAATCCGTGTGTGTGTCATAGTGGTAACCCAGACTCTCCGCCTGTGTGCTCAGGTTAGAGGAGGAGTCTAGAGTACACTCTTTTGAGAGTGCAGTGAGGCCGTGTGAGCCTGAGAGTCCTGACGCAGACCAGGACAGCAATCAGACTTAGCATTCCCCGGGAGTGTCTCTAAGTCTTGTACGGTGGGATCGTAGTTCGCTACAGATCTTTGTATGCAGAGTACACTGCATATGATTGGGGCATAATAATATAAAAATGTAATCATATAGGATCACAGTAAATTTAATATGTTAAGAGATTTGAACTTCTGCGCCAATTCTCTATAACTGTTTATTTGTTTAAAATATATGTTGTTGCATAGAAATGTGATTATTATCTATAAATCTACTATGTCATTAGAACTGCCCTGCTTAGTACTGCACTTATGCTTTATTTCAATGTTATATATCTGATGAGTTGTTTAGTGATAACTAAATGAAATGCTATTCACTGAGCGAGTAGGCTGACTCCTCTACTCAAACATTTTTAGGCCAGCAACAGTTCCAGGAATCGGAAGGATCTTTTCATCCTAACGCTTAATCTGTAGAAGGTATTTGTAGCTAGTATAGTTAGAGGTCTCTTAGTCCTTTCCCCTCGGTCCTTGGGACATGGTGTGGGTGAGAGAGAGTGTGTATGTGGAATGTGTATAAAGTTGTAAATTAACTGGTATGCTTTACTTTATGTCGAACAATGTAATATGTTGTAGACTTTGTTTATATTTCTAGTCAGTTTAATAAAAATGCTTCCACAGTTTGTTTAGCTTTAGTTTACAGCATAAATCAGGTTATCATTTTAATGTCTTTAAAATGTATAAAAAGTTATGAGTGATTTGGCTTGTGTGTAAATCCCTCCGTCGCGCCCTAATCTCGTGGGTTGTGGTTAGTGTGAGATCGGGGTGCAAAATTCATATTCACTAATGTTCATTTGTCCTTGCCTCAACCTCTCAAATTGAGAGATTTTCTCATCTAGATATGTCTTGCGAAAGTATCTAGCGACGAATTCATGTCGAAATTCATCCCATCCGATCACAACACCATGTCTTTTGCCTTCCTCAATGGTCCACCAGTGGCCAGCACTCCCTTTTAGGAGATATACAGCATGCCTCACCTTCTCATCATCAGGAATCATGAGGATTCTGAAGGCTTTCTCCAGTTCAGTCAACCATAGGTCAGCATCTGCTGGGTCGATTGTACCAACATACTCTAAAGTTCCTACCCTCCTAAGCCGTTCAAAAGTCTTATCGGCTCCATGTCTTTCATCATGGGCTGGTGCCCTAGGTGCAGGTAATGACATCTTATCCGTCATATGGGTCATAGCTTCCATAAATTGTCCAAACATATTTTGGAAAGTTGGATTCCCCATATCAGCTTGGTTGAACTGGGGTTGATCAAGTACAGGCTCCTCCCTATCTTAATCTCTTGCACCTCCTCCTGGTGCAGCAACGCTGCTTTCAGCAGCATGTTCATCGTGTGATCCAGACATCTTTAATTCTTCTCCTCCTCCTATATGAGCAGAAGACACTATCAGACAGACTGGAAGACACTAGAACAGACTCAACAATCTTAATCCTATGTCTCTGTAGACTCAGCGAACCTAGAACTATGATACCACTTTTAATTGTGGAATCCAACTTACATAAATAAGATTAACTAAAGCGGAAGTGATTACTAACAGCAGATTACTGAAAATCACTAAAAATTAAAACTATTTATCAAGAGATCCATTCATAGGAAAACTCTTCCATTCAGAACCAAAGTAAGTCATTACATCCTGGTTTACATATACATATCATGTATCATTGCTTCTCGAGGCATACAAGCATTCACTACTCTGTCTTAATGTTGGGTTTTAGGGGAGACGGAGAAGGCAGCGGAAACAAAAAAAATTTCTCCCCCCAACCCATACCGAGGAAACGCGTCAACGTCTATATAATAGGAAAGGATGGTTTGCGGAATCATACCTTGTCCCGAGGCTTGCTCGGCGACAATACCTCGTGCAATGCGCGGTCTTCAACTCCGGTCTTGGACGGTGTCTGTGCAACTCCTGGTCGCACCGGGACTGACGACTCCTCCTACCGGATTGTCGGATGACAGTTGTCCTCCTGAGCGGCAGTGTCCTCCCGCCTCTGTAGTAGTCCACACGGACCACCTGGAACTCCACACTCCTTGTCCCACAAGGAAGTGGAAAGAGTCGCACCCTCCTATTGACGTACTAGTCGCCAACACACTCTCCTGCTACCAGTTGCAACTGCAGTTGTCCTTCCCTTGCTGCACCTCCCTTTTGCGGGAAGCACTTGCTCGGGATCTCTCACGGTTACCAAAACCAGAGAGAACGACAACTACACAAAGCAACCGACTTGCATTGAGTTGTCCTGTGAGAAGCCCCCAATACCCCTATATATATAGGAGAGTCATGGGACAGGGTTCTCCATCCCGGGCAATGCGGGACTAAAGCAGGAGTAGAAGGGTTCGCGAATTTTCCACAAAAAGCAACCGGTTCGCAACTTGAAATGATCGGTTCACAACTGAACCGATCGGTTCGGCCATTGAGCCGATCGGTTGGACCTGAGCCGATCATTTGGGGCACTCCAACCGATCGGTTGGTGCCCTGAACCGATCGGTTCATGGTCCTAATCCGTCTCAAAAAGACTTTCCTTGTTTCGTTCTCAATTGGTATCGTATACCAATGTTATTCCCAATCGAATTGGGCAATTTGAAACCAAAGGAAAATTCTTGCCGACATGACTTTCCCAACTGGTCGGTTGCACCAGTTGAGCCGATCGGTTCAACTCTTGAACCGGTCGTTTCAACCTGGGCATGAGCCGATCGGCCTGGACACTCCAACCGACCGGTTCAGCACCTCATCCGACCGGTTCATCACATGAGCCGATCGGTTGGGAGCACAGGTTGGGCAAAATCAGTCAATTGCGATTTCAATCAATCCGACACTCCAATCAATGCGTCCAACACCTTGACCCATATGATATTGAGCTATCGACTGATTGAGTGTTTAATTGAACTACTAAACTCCTTTAGTAATCAATCAAAACATTGCTTTGTGGACAAAACTCCTCTTCCAGGTTAAATCCTATGTGTGTGACCCTACAGGTCCATTTCACGTTGGCAGTGAAAGTCCATAACACTTATGACTTCACAAGCAAAGAGCGGTGCCTAGTCACACATCAGTGCTACCCAAGTGAAAGTAGAAAGTTGGAGAACAACTTTCATCCTACAATCTGTGAATGGTGTTACAGTGAATGTATAATTCCTTTGTCACTGATATCCCGAATGAACTCAAGGCATGGAACAGTCATCCTGTCAACATTCATTCACTTTCTTGATCTCAGAGTAGATTGAAGGAGATATGTATGACATCAATATCACGAACTGATTCACACATGCGTGCGCACGCCTATCTCAATCCTACTCATCAAGTGGCCTTGGATATCAAACTCCCTCAGGAGGGACAAATCCCATATCTATCACTCACCCCTCAAAAGCCCCATGTGTCAAAGCCACCCAATCATCACCTTTATAACAACCCATGTTTCAGGACTGCGTTTGATGATGTCAAAGTGTGCCCAACGACATGTGTTGAGTGTAGTGATTTCAGGTCTAAGAATCACACTCACCACCATCACTGTGAGTACTGACTGTGACTACCATCTCATGGTTCCATGTGTCAAACTCACGGTGGGTCTGTCCGGTACACTTGTTCTCTAACAAGTACCTATGTGTTTGGTTTGATATCTCTATATCATGACTAATGAGATTCTGTCATCAACCAACACCACAATCTAGTCTTGTGTGTCATTGTTGTCTATCTACCTTCCACAATGACATCCGACTAGGGACATATCAAGAATGTACAAACTCTTAGCATCCGTATGATCTCATCGTTCAGGTCATGAACCTGAAGGCATACGTCATTGAGTACTGTCATTCTCTAGACATTCAATCTGTTCTATCACTATCTCATATGACTGAACCAGAAAGAATTGGAAGCTTGCCTTTGATGTTTATCAAATCAATCTTAATGTATCCCACCAATCATCCCATGATTGGCTCTCAGGGCATACATACCAACACTTAATTGTACACAGATAGTATAAGAACCTCGAGGCTGGAAGCCCAAAATCTCAGATCGAATTATTAAAAGTACTAACTCCTAGGACCCGAGAGTATAGAGACGACTCATAAGACTAACTATACAAAACTTGACGACCAATATCTCCACCTGATGGATCACTGTTGTCCTTGCAGCTGCTACTACTGCTCTTCCCCTACAATAGGGTTTCTGCATTTTTGTCTGCGTCTACCTAAAAATGTTGGATCCCACGGAGGTGAGACAATTATAAAAATTGCCCCAGCGGGAGATATAACTCTCTGCCAAAAACATTATTATTGTAGTTTAATAGAAATAAACTGAGCAGTGGAATCATAAGCTTAACAGTAGATAATTTAATATCTATGCAGATTTGAGTAACATTCTCACTTAAGCTTATCAGTTGTAACTTGATAAACTGCATGTCTAATATTCAATAAAGAATTAAAGAACATTTATAACACTTATCCATCTGGGATATACTAAGTCAGATAACATCAACGAGTGATTCTCGTATTTCAATCTTATACAAATACGCTACACGGCTGATTACAATTTTCAAACATACTTAAGCTCTGAGGAGATGAGGTATACTGCTCATACTCTAACTGACCATTGCTAAATCGAAATCGGTACCATAAATAGGTCAATTGAAGAGTCGGATTCCCATGACCTCCCACATCCCGGTTAGTACAGGACTACAAGAAGGACTTATGTCAACTGCTCAATATAGCTTTCCAGGGTATATTGGCAACTTCACTATAGAGTTACAACGTCAACTGCACCCTCATCGGCAATTGAGAGAATTAATGTTTATCTCCATCGACCCAACATTAAAATATCATTGGGAGATTAATGATACATCCATCCCAACCATCAGGATATTTGTGATACATCCATCCCGACACATGAAGTATTGAGAGGTTAAATGTTTACCTTCCATCAATCTTTTCACCAAGACGTAAGGATATTTTTTCCCATTTACCCCCGCATATTCAGAATATGCGAACTCCAGGAAATTCCATAGGAAAACCTATTTCACCATCATCAACTACTGACGATGATGGATCTATAGTCAGAGCACTACATGAACATATTTCATTTGATTAATTAAGTACATTTTCATAATCTTTTAGCATCAGCCAAGTTCTTAAACATAACTTATTATGACAATGCTATAAAGAGACATGTACTATTTTCATCAATTACTTATCAGTCTATAAAAGACATTGGAAACTCAGTTCCTCATTTCAATACTGGGAATTCTCCTCCCTTCATAATCTAATTACCATAATCATATGGTTCTGGGTATTCAAACCCTTAGCTCATCATTGAGCATTGTTACCACTTTTCTAGGTAAGTATCACCTTCAGGTCATCTGACCAAGGTAAACATGATACTTGTTGTTACAAGCATCACTCATGGTACTTGAGGCCCATTAACTCTCTTGTTACCTCTTACCAGGCAACAAGGTATATTATGGCATACAAGGCCCAATCACAATAGTGAATTAAACATCATAGCTCATCCCTGACTATGATCATCATCTCAAAATACCTGCATGGTTAGCACAGATGATAACAGTGATATCAATTGCATATCAGTACCATGTAAAAACAAATATGGATTCACTATTCAAGGGTAACACCACTATTCCCTTACTAGGGTTAGGGTTTCCCATTTCATGTCTTTTGAGGATATTCATCCCATTACCCATATTAAGGTTATGGTTTATCACAATATTGCTCAAGATTAGAGTTTTATAAAGCATTACATAGTATCACCCTGGATTTGAGCTCCACATCACATCAAACATCAGGGTTTCTCATAAAATCACCCTAAGTTAGGGTTTCACATAAATTTCACCCCAGAATAGGGTCTACATTCAATAACCCACAATTAGGGTTTACTATTCATCCCAATTAGGGTTTCACATTCAATTACTCATAATTAGGGTTTACTATTCATCCCAATTAGGGTTTCATGTTCCATTACCCATAATTAGGGTTTACTATTCATCCCAATTAGGTTTTCTATTCAAGTACCCATAATCAGGATTTACTATTCTTCCCAATTTAGGATTTTGCATCACATTATCCTAAATTAGGTTTACACATATCATCACCCTGGATTAGGGTTTCACTTAGAATTGCCCTGAATTGGGGTTAGGGTTCAATAACCTTATCAATTAGGGTTTATGCTCATGATTAGGGTTTCATGATCTCTTTGCTAAGGATCATACCCTTAATCACCACATGAATCGTACTCATGTATGAATTCTGTTCTATCATCCTCTCAACTTGATTAGGTTATATCAACCCTTCAATCAAGTACATACAACTATGATTGACATAGTCTACTAAGTTATTGTTTTTATAAGCAATTAGGATTTCTCCCTTTAAAGGCATTAATCAATTAGGTACTTTAGGGATTCAACCTTTGTACCTATCATTGATTGTCATTACTATTAATCATTGGATCATTGGAACAATCATTACCTTCAATTTCCAAATGATTGAATCACATTTGACCTTTAATTGGTTTTGAAGTTTCATCACCAAACAGTTTTGAAACTGTTTGATTCCAAACAGTTTTGAAACCGTTTAACCCCAAACGGTTTCAAGACCGTTTGGTCTCAAATGGTCTCAAGACCGTTTGGGCCAAATCAGTCTCAAAACTGCAAGGGCTCATTAGGTACATCCATCAATTGGTTGAACATGATTTGCTACATTGAAACCTTCAATCAATCGAGTTATTTAAGTTCAACAATTATTGGCTCTTGGATCTCCAACCTTAAAATCTCAACCATTGGACCACCAAACAGTTTTGAAACCGTTTGATCCCAAATGGTTTGAAGACTGTTTGGGCGCAAACGGTCTCAAGACCGTTTGACTCAAAAAGTCTTGAAATCGAATGGACCACTTTATGGAACCTCCAACAAATCGATTAGGGTTGTAATTGGTGGATTGTCCATACATTTAAGCAATGAATTGGATCCATTAGATCATCATCCAACATGTACTAGGGTTCAGACCTCAACCGGTCAACCCATCCAAATGGTCAACACTTTCATGCGGTTTGGGACTCAAGACATCAAACGGTTTGCAAACCGTTTGGTCTCCAAATAGTTTTGTGAAATTGGACCAAAGGTACAAAATCGTTTGCAACTTAAATTTGTTGAAAAGTGTGCCTAAGATGATGTCATCATCATCAAGACTTATTCCATCGAAAACTACTGCAATTATCATGGTATTTGCATCAACTAATCAAAGAAATTGCAAGAAGAGCAATTGAACATAATTGATTGAGAAATTGAGTTCAATAACAATGAATAAGGATTCAAGTTCAATAACTCACGGTGGGTCTGTCCGGTACACTTGTTCTCTAACAAGTACCTATGTGTTTGGTTTGATATCTCTATATCATGACTAATGAGATTCTGTCATCAACCAACACCACAATCTAGTCTTGTGTGTCATTGCTGTCTATCTACCTTCCACAATGACATCCGACTAGGGACATATCAAGAATGTACAAACTCTTAGCATCTGTATGATCTCATCATTCAGGTCATGAACCTGAAGGCATACGTCATTGAATACTGTCATTCTCTAGACATTCAATCTGTTCTATCACTATCTCATATGACTGAACCAGAAAGAATTGGAAGCTTGCCTTTGATGTTTATCAAATCAATCTTAATGTATCCCACCAATCATCCCATGATTGGCTCTCAGGGCATACATACCAGCAGACTCCCACTTGTACTGCGAGCCAATCACCCTTGAATCATATTCATAGTGATCTCTAAACATGTCCCACATGTTACTGTGCTCTTGTGCCAACATATTGAGTAATGGCAACACCTTGCCAAAGTCAGTATAAATTGCATGTCTCTCATCTCTTCGCTGTACGTCACACGTATGAGATGGAGTTGCCGTAATATGCGATCTAGTATTCCATTGCTAACCTTTAGCCACATTGCATGATCAAGGATTCTAGACTTGTCATCAATGAGTGGAATATGAGTTCATCTCATGAACTTCCAGATCCATATAGTATCCACTGTTGTTCTCTAACACACGGATACTCGGCATTTCCCTTTTAAATGGTTTTATTGGAACACTTCCAATTATCAACAAACTTTCACTTTTATACATCCTATGTATATTTTGCGATTAATTTTCTGTCCTTTCGGAAGTTCGCATCAACGTAACTCTTTACATCGAACTCTTCCTTATCTCCATAGAACTAGTACTTCCCAAGTACTTATCAGGTTCTTATGATATTCCAGTAACCCTTACTGGAAGTAGACAGACATCCACTCGTCATGTTCTACATACGAGTTATCAGGATGAGCACATCATATTGCCATGTCCTACATACAAGATGATGAATGCATTTTATTCTTGCCATATCATACATGCAAGACAATGGGATGATTACATATATGATAGATCCATATCTATTCTTAGTGTTCCCATTCTTCATAAGAATTGGACACTTGGCTTTGGGATACTAACTCCATGTAACATGGACAAGTTTTCTCCCACTGAATCTGTGCATACTGAACCCTTCAGTACAGATTGCCAATGTATGCTCTCTCTTTTCAGGTCAAGAGGTTTTCGAGAACTATCTCTATAGATCTCTATTCCTATCACATAGGAAACATCTCTATCTTCCTTAAAGATAATTTCCACTTTTGGATTTCCATTTTAGAACATTTCCATTTCACATCAATATGTGGAATGTGAACACGCTCCCACTAAATCACAGATCTCGTATTTATCTTTGACATATCAGTCAAACCCTTTGACTATATCATCAAATTAAAGATCCAATTTTGAGTTGCTTGTACTCAATCAATCACATTGATTAGTCCATTGTAACTTATAGACTTCATTTGCATTAATGGATTCATAAACCTTATAGGCTGTGTCACGTACACATCCTGATTTTATTCCTCAAAGGAATGCGATTTTAGTATCCATATGCCAAATGTCTTAGTCATTAAGTTGCAATCAACAAGCATCATCCTTCTCAAACTGTTATCCATGTGTCTTAACACTTAAGACTTATTTGCACTTATGGATATGATCCAATGAGTGCTACCATCAAGGTCATACCTTATGGTTCACACGGATGTCATTTAGGATGTAATGGTTTTATACCATAACTCAAAATATGATTCCTCATATTCATCTAGATAGTTGACTCATCATATGAACAACTCATCACATAGATAATTGAGGTGTATCTGTCAAGAATATAAGAATTCACAACCCTTGTGATCCTTAATGTCCTTTATTAGTGTGGGGTATTCTTTTATTAAGAAGAATTCAGTTATTTGATAATCATTCTCTAACTCCTTAGAGTATGATTCCTTGTTGATTTAGACATCACCATGCCTTAATCATGAGTTCACTATGATACACTATCATAATCACTCAAAAGGATCTCAAACATTTGGTCCAAGTATTTCATTCATTGATCTCATCAAGAATTAATACCTTACCAAATTTGTACTTCATCTATGACAATCTTGAACACTTCAAGATGTTCATATTGGTATTTCTCTAAACACCATTTGAAGTATTAGCATTTGTTCCAATTGGTATGTAAATACATCACATGTATTATACCTAATAGGATAATCACTCTCCCACTACCTTTAGTGAAGATTGATTAATCATGTCCAAGATATTCATGTCTCTTAATGGTTCTCTAACTAAAAGAGTCTAGGTTTATCCATCATACGGAAACTAGAAATGAATTTCTCATGATTGATGCTAATTTGATTGTTTGAGTTATCAATAACTTTAGGTATCATTTTATCTTATGCATACCATGTATCACAAGATAAACAAGGCATTGCCACAAAGATCATATCTTTAAGATTGAAACATCAACTTTATTAATTGCCATCATTGTCATACAATATGCAATAATAAAGTGTTTCTATCTATTGGCAATATATGAAATAGCAGTTCTCAACTCTATTTTGTGCCCTTTAGGATGAAATAAACTGAAAGATACTCCTATCTATGGCTGCAACACTTGCTCCAATGATGGGTACTTCTTTCTTGGTCCTTTCACAAAGGCCATCACTTCTTTGCGGATATTGCATATCATATATGACATATCCATATCTTGGTATCATATACCTCGGATAAAGAAGTGGTTCATTTCATGATACCTTAGGTGGAGATCTCCATCCCCTCCTTCATCTTCTTTTGTTCTTCCAGATATAGAGGGCAGTTCCCTCATACACCCTTTCCCCATGTGCCTTGAGGCTGAAGACGGCTTGGATTGCTGGCTAGCATCAGAACACTTCTTAGCTTTGCCCTTGCCCTTGCCCTTAAGACTTACCTTTTCTTTGATCACATCAAAGATTATGGTTTGTCTTTCTTCATCTTTGCCTCTACTATCCTCAACATGTCCAACAACTCTGTCAATGCTTGCCAAAGTTGTTCATGTTGTAGCTTATCATGAATTGTATGATTCTCGCAACATTTGCAGTATCATACCAATAGCCAACTCTTGGCTCAGATGGAATCCTTCTTAGTCAGGTCTTTCCACATACCCAATCACATTGAGTGTGTGAATACCTTACCGGATCTCCTTCTGTCATGCCATACTAGGACAGTGTTTTGGAGACATCATATGTCTCATGTTGTCTCTGCAACTCATAGTTCAGAGAACACAACATCAAGCACTCCTCATCAATGTCTTTCTCAGTAGGCTTCCATAAGCATACTTTCAGCCATTGATGTGGTGGGATCGAGTTCATCTGGTTCTGGTATAACTAGGACTTGGAGCTTTTGCTCTTTGAGAACACTTCTCACCATCCTATCCAGTCGTGGAATTATTCCCATTTAATTTGTTGGTTTCAAAGACCGATCGCAAATAAAGTGATTTTTTGATTAACCATTTATTTTAACAAAAGGAAATATATGCAATTTCAGTCCAAAACTCTTTTCACTTATTTGATTGATTTGAAAAGTTGACGATAAAATTAGGCCTTTAATTAATTATCGCTCCCACTATTTTACTTCAAATTGATAGCCCTCACCATCAATTTGGAAGATTGCAGCGTACAACCTTCTAGTGGGCAAGATCCTGAAATCCTCTAAGCCATGGACCAGCTAGGGCTGTCACCCACAACATAGATCTCTCAGGTAGGCAACTTTTGCCAATTGCATCATATGCAACTCTTGATAAGATGTCATATACAACTCCTTGCAATGATCATCTCCATGCCTCAAGGCGCTAGATCCTATCTAGGTCACCTTGTTAAGTCCGACCCAAAGCAAACACGATGAATATGCACCCTGCTAGGGCAGACCCACACATTCATCCTTCATGCTTCCATGAGGTAGACGGTGCACCACGCTAGGGCGTGCCCACACTTGGTCGAACAAGCTTTTCACGTGTGTCGCATTTGGAAGGCATCTAAAACTTAATATTTTAATGAGGGATTTGGTTTTATATACATATACATATCCAATCACCACAATACATAGTACGTATCATATACATGCTATATCCCACAGAAAACATGCACAAACGATAAAAAAGCGATGATTATGGCCATCCTAATGTGATTCCTCAAGCCAAGAGGAATCACGGTCATCTAGGTCTACATCACATGCAACCTGTACAAGATGAACTCTGTGCCTTGCCATCCGAGTTGATCAACTCATCACATGAATGATCTGTACTCTCCAGCCGGTCGTCTGGGTGCCACCAGCCGATCGGTTGGCTCCTCCAACCGATCGGTTCACCTGGTCGTCGTGCATCTCGTCATGTCCGCCACCCGCTCGTCTCGCTCCTCGAACCGGTCATCAACCGATCGGTTCACTCCTTGAACCGACCGTCTGGAACGTCAACCGATCGGTTCACGCCTTGAACCGATCGTTTCAGCTGTCGTCTTGATGTCCGTCGGGCTTTGACATAACATGAAATAAAAATCTATCCTATTATTACATTGCTTTAAAAAGGGAAACCCCGAGTTACATTCGGGGGGAGCAAAGGTAGGAAAGAATCTCGAATTATTTCGAGTTACATCAGGAATAAGAGAGGGAAGATCGGTGCGCAGACTGAGATGCAAGCAACCACAAACAACCACACACAGATAGGGGTTTATAGGCCATAATCACACTACACACATCCACCACAAAACTCGTTTAAGGGCGACGCGTATCGAGTGCATTAATAATACATATCATATATGTAATTAGGGATTTGTGGATTTAGGATTGGACATGCATAAAGCCGATATTATTCGCATCACATGCAATAAATAAAGGCGACAAACCAAAATTGATCATATCGATATTCCTAAAATATAGAGCAGTTGACCTGGCTCTGATACCACTGTTGGGTTTTAGGGGAGACGGAGAAGGTAGCGGAAACAAAAAAAAATTCTCCCCCCCAACCCATACCGAGGAAACGCGTCAACATCTATATAATAGGAAAGGATGGTTTGCGGAATCATACCTTGTCCCGAGGCTTGCTCGGCGACAATACCTCACGCAATGCGCGGTCTTCAACTCCGGTCTTGGACGGTGTCTATGCAGCTCCTGGTCGCACCGGGACTGACTCCTCCTCCTCCTACCGGACTGTCGGATGACAGTTATCCTCCTGAGCGGCAGTGTCCTCCCGCCTCTGTAGTAGTCCACACGGACCACCTGGAACTCCACACTCCTTGTCCCACAAGGAAGTGGAAGGAGTCGCACCCTCCTGTTGACGTACTAGTCGCCAACACACTCTCCTGCTACCAGTTGCAACTGCAGTTGTCCTTCCCTTACTGCACCTCCCTTTTGCGGGAAGCACTTGCTCGGGATCTCTCACGGTTACCAAAACCAGAGAGAACGACAACTTCGCAAAGCAACCGGCTTGCATTGAGTTGTCCTGTGAGAAGCCCCCAATACCCCTATATATATAGGAGAGTCATGGGACAAGGTTCTCCATCCCGGGAAATGCGGGACTAAAGCAGGAGTAGAAGGGTTTGAGAATTTTCCACAAAAAGCAACCAGTTCGCAACTTAAAATGATCGGTTCACAACTGAACCGATCGGTTCGGCCATTGAGCCGATCGATTAGACCTGAGCCGATCGTTTGGGGCACTCCAACCGATCGGTTGATGCCCTGAACCGATTGGTTCATGGTCCTAATCCGGCTCAAAAAGACTTTCCTTGTTTCGTTCTCAATTGGTATCGTATACCAATGTTATTCCCAATCGAATTGGGCAATTTGAAACCAAAGGAAAATTCTTGCCGACATGACTTTCCCAACTGGTCGGTTGCACCAGTTGAGCCGATCGGTTCAACTCTTGAACCGGTCGTTTCAACCTGGGCATGAGCCGATCGGCCTGGACACTCCAACCGACCGGTTCAGCACCTCAGCCGACCGGTTCATCACATGAGCCGATCGGTTGGGAGCACAGGTTGGGCAAAATCAGTCAATTGTGATTTCAATCAATCCGACACTCCAATCAATGCGTCCAACACCTTGAACCATATGATATTGAGCTATCGACTGATTGAGTGTTTAATTGAACTACTAAACTCCTTTAGAAATCAATCTAAACATTGCTTTGTGGACAAAACTCCTCTTCCAGGTTAAATCCTATGTGTGTGACTCTGCAGGTCCATTTCACGTTGGCAGTGAAAGTCCATAACACTTATGACTTCACAAGCAAAGAGCGGTGCCTAGTTACACATCAGTGCTACCCAAGTGAAAGTAGAAAGTTGGAGAACAACTTTCATCCTACAATCCGTGAATGGTGTTACAGTGAATGTATAATTCCTTTGTCACTGATATCCCGAATGAACTCAAGGCATGGAACAGTCATCCTGTCAACGTTCATTCACTTTCTTGATCTCAGAGTAGATTGAAGGAGATATGTATGACATCAATATCACATACTGATTCACACATGCGTGCGCACACCTATCTCAATCCTACTCATCAAGTGGCCTTGGATATCAAACTCCCTCAGGAGGGACAAATCCCATATCTATCACTCACCCCTCAAAAGCCCCATGTGTCAAAGCCACCCAATCATCACCTTTATAACAACCCATGTTTCAGGACTACGTTTGATGATGTCAAAGTGTGCCCAACGACATGTGTTGAGTGTAGTGATTTCAGGTCTAAGAATCACACTCACCACCATCACTGTGAGTACTGACTGTGACTACCATCTCATGGTTCCATGTGTCAAACTCACGGTGGGTCTGTCCGGTACACTTGTTCTCTAACAAGTACCTATGTGTTTGGTTTGATATCTCTATATCATGACTAATGAGATTCTATCATCAACCAACACCACAATCTAGTCTTGTGTGTCATTGTTGTCTATCTACCTTCCACAATGACATCCGACTAGGGACATATCAAGAATGTACAAACTCTTAGCATCCGTATGATCTCATCGTTCAGGTCATAAACCTGAAGGCATACGTCATTGAGTACTGTCATTCTCTAGACATTCAATCTGTTCTATCACTATCTCATATGACTGAACCAGAAAGAATTGGAAGCTTGCCTTTGATGTTTATCAAATCAATCTTAATGTATCCCACCAATCATCCCATGATTGGCTCTCAGGGCATACATACCAACACTTAATTGTACACAGATAGTATAAGAACCTCGAGGCTGGAAGCCCAAAATCTCAGATCGAATTATTAAAAGTACTAACTCCTAGGACCCGAGAGTATAGAGACGACTCATAAGACTAACTATACAAAACTTGACGACCAATATCTCCACTTGATGGATCACTGCTGTCCTTGCAGCTGCTGCTACTGCTCTTCCCCTACAATAGGCTTTCTGCATTTTTGTCTGCGTCTACCTAAAAATGTTGGATCCCACGGAGGTGAGACAATTATAAAAATTGCCCCACCGGGAGATATAACTCTCTGCCAGAAACATTATTATTGTAGTTTAATAGAAATAAACTGAGCAGTGTAATCATAAGCTTAATAGTAGATAATTTAATATCTATGCAGATTTGAGTAACATTCTCACTTAAGCTTATCAGTTGTAACTTGATAAACTGCATGTCTAATATTCAATAAAGAATTAAAGAACATTTATAACACTTATCCATCTGGGATATACTAAGTCAGATAACATCAACGAGTGATTCTCGTATTTCAATCTTATACAAATACGCTACACGGCTGATTACATTTTTCAAACATACTTAAGCTCTGAGGAGATGAGGTATACTGCTCATACTCTAACTGACCATTGCTAAATCGAAATCGGTACCATAAATAGGTCAATGGAAGAGTCGGATTCCCATGACCTCCCACATCCCGGTTAGTACAGGACCACAAGCAGGACTTATGTCAACTGCTCAATATAGCTTTCCAGGGTATATTGGCAACTTCACTATAGAGTTACAATGTCAACTGCACCCTCATCGGAAATCGAGAGAATTAATGTTTATCTCCATCGACCCGACATTAAAATATCATTGGGAGATTAATGATACATCCATCCCAACCATCAGGATATTTGTGATACATCCATCCCGACACATGAAGTATTGAGAGGTTAAATGTTTACCTTCCATCAATCTCTTCACCAAGATGTAAGGATATTTTCGCCCATTTACCCCCGCATATTCAGAATATGCGAACTCCAGGAAATTCCATAGGAAAACCTATTTCACCATCATCAACTACTGACGATGATGGATCTATAGTCAGAGCACTACATGAACATATTTCATTTGATTAATTAAGTACATTTTCATAATCTTTTAGCATCAGCCAAGTTCTTAAACATAACTTATTATGACAATGCTATAAAGAGACATGTACTATTTTCATCAATTACTTATCAGTCTATAAAAGACATTGGAAACTCAGTTCCTCATTTCAATACTGGGAATTCTCCTCCCTTCACAATCTCATTACCATAATCATATGGTTCTGGGTATTCAAACCCTTAGCTCATCATTGAGCATTGTTACCACTTTTCTAGGTAAGTATCACCTTTAGGTCATCTGACCAAGGTAAACATGATACTTGTTGTTACAAGCATCACTCATGGTACTTGAGGCCCATTAACTCTCTTGTTACCTCTTACCAGGCAGCAAGGTATATTATGGCATACAAGGCCCAATCACAATAGTGAATTAAACATCATAGCTCATCCCTGGCTATGATCATCATCTCAAAATACCTGCATGGTTAGCACAGATGATAACAGTGATATCAATTGCATATCAGTACCATGTAAAAACAAATATGGATTCACTATTCAAGGGTAACACCACTATTCCCTTACTAGGGTTAGGGTTTCCCATTTCATGTCTTTTGAGGATATTCATCCCATTACCCATATTAAGGTTATGGTTTATCACAATATTGCTCAAGATTAGAGTTTTATAAAGCATTACATAGTATCACCCTGTATTTGAGCTCCACATCACATCAAACATCAGGGTTTCTCATAAAATCACCCTAAGTTAGGGTTTCACATAAATTTCACCCCAGAATAGGGTCTACATTCAATAACCCACAATTAGGGTTTACTATTCATCCCAATTAGGGTTTCACATTCAATTACCCATAATTAGGGTTTACTATTCATCCCAATTAGGGTTTCATGTTCCATTACCCATAATTAGGGTTTACTATTCATCCCAATTAGGTTTTCTATTCAAGTACCCATAATCAGGATTTACTATTCTTCCCAATTTAGGATTTTGCATCACATTATCCTAAATTAGGTTTACACATATCATCACCCTGGATTAGGGTTTCACTTAGAATTGCCCTGAATTAGGGTTAGGGTTCAATAACCTTATCAATTAGGGTTTATGCTCATGATTAGGGTTTCATGATCTCTTTGCTAAGGATCATACCCTTAATCACCACATGAATCGTACTCATGTATGAATTCTGTTCTATCATCCTCTCAACTTGATTAGGTTATATCAACCCTTCAATCAAGTACATACAACTATGATTGACATAGTCTACTAAGTTATTGTTTTTATAAGCAATTAGGATTTCTCCCTTTAAAGGCATTAATCAATTAGGTACTTTAGGGATTCAACCTTTGTACCTATCATTGATTGTCATTACTATTAATCATTGGATCATTGGAACAATCATTACCTTCAATTTCCAAATGATTGAATCACATTTGACCTTTAATTGGTTTTGAAGTTTCATCACCAAACAGTTTTGAAACTGTTTGATTCCAAATAGTTTTGAAACCGTTTGACCCCAAACGGTTTCAAGACCGTTTGGTCTCAAATGGTCTCAAGACCGTTTGGGCCAAATCAGTCTCAAAACTGCAAGGGCTCATTAGGTACATCCATCAATTGGTTGAACATGATTTGCTACATTGAAACCTTCAATCAATCGAGTTATTTAAGTTCAACAATTATTGGCTCTTGGATCTCCAACCTTAAAATCTCAACCATTGGACCACCAAACAGTTTTGAAACCGTTTGATCCCAAATGGTTTGAAGACTGTTTGGGCGCAAACGGTCTCAAGACCGTTTGACTCAAAAAGTCTTGAAATCGAATGGACCACTTTATGGAACCTCCAACAAATCGATTAGGGTTGTAATTGGTGGATTGTCCATACATTTAA
Source organism: Alisma plantago-aquatica (assembly GCA_963693085.1). Taxonomy (NCBI): domain Eukaryota; kingdom Viridiplantae; phylum Streptophyta; class Magnoliopsida; order Alismatales; family Alismataceae; genus Alisma; species Alisma plantago-aquatica. The sequence goes on along the minus strand of OY856412.1, from coordinate 284,871,194 downwards.
GCAATGAATTGGATCCATTAGATCATCATCCAACATGTACTAGGGTTCAGACCTCAAACGGTCAACCCATCCAAATGGTCAACACTTTCATGCGGTTTGGGACTCAAGACATCAAACGGTTTGCAAACCGTTTGGTCTCCAAATAGTTTTGTGAAATTGGACCAAAGGTACAAAATCGTTTGCAACTTAAATTTGTTGAAAAGTGTGCCTAAGATGATGTCATCATCATCAAGACTTATTCCATTGAAAACTACTGCCATTATCATGGTATTTGCATCAACTAATCAAAGAAATTGCAAGAAGAGCAATTGAACATAATTGATTGAGAAATTGAGTTCAATAACATTGAATAAGGATTCAAGTTATATAACCCGCCTTCAATTGAGCTTCAAAGCTTGGAGCTTCACGTAAAAAATGGTGGAAGAAGCTTTTGCAACTCCCCCAGGGCTCATCCTCAAATTTTGGACTGAAAAAATTGGCTAGGGTTGAAGATGGAGTGAAGAAAATAAGAAATTATGCATTGATTTATGATTTCCACCATGAAATCAAGATGAAAGAAGGTCAAGAAGCTTACCAACAGGTTGGGGGTCATCCTCCTGGTCCTTAAAAGTTTCGTTGGTCGTTTTGCAAGCAAAGGGTGGAAGTGAATTCGAAATTATCCTTTCATTTTATGGATAAATGAGCTTATATGTGAATTTTATTGAAAATTCAATTAGGAGAGAGAAAGTAGGAATTATCTCTCCCAAATTCTTTCCACTTGCCCCCTTATCTACCTTAGAGACGAGGCTATACTCTTTGCCTCTTATTCCTCTCAATTATCCATGTTTTAAAGAAAAGAAAATTAAGCACCTTAACCCTTTTTATATTAATATCCATAAGTGAGTGGATAGTTTTTTTCTTATAATAAGGTGAGTGGGTTTTTCACCTCCTTGAGATATTTCGTGGACCTTACAAGGAAAAAGGACGTCCACTGTGACAACCTCAATTTTCTCTCTCCTATATTGTACTCCTCCTCTCTCACCAAGTGTCTCTTACTCAATTTTATATCAATTTCATAATTGGAGAGTTGAGATTTTTCTAATTTGTCCACTATAATGATCAATTTCACAATGTGTACTTTTATTTTGCTCTCTTGATCTAAATTTAACTATTTAATGATTCACTACTTTGTACAATATCTTGAACCTGATTAGTATGATCACCTTGCTCTACAATATGTTTCAAAATATTGAGTGTTCTTTTATCTTCCCAATGGTACAAAAATTACCTCGTTTGGACCATCCTAGCCCAAGATATGGGTATTTGAAAAGTTACTCATATTGTACATGTTTTAATTATTCTTGTTGAATTGCAACCCTTATTGGGCCCAATATCAAACACGTGGCCCATTTAACTAGTCATCTTCCTTCTTCCCAAAATGGAAAGCAACGCTTGACTGGAGGATCCCTCCCCTTCCTCCAACCATATCGGGAAAGCAATCAAATCCAACGATGGATGAAGAGAAACTAAACCCTAGCCCTCTTTGTTGCTTTATAAACTCCTCCCACCTGACCCTTATTCATCTTCTCATATTTTATTTGCTTTCCCATCTAGGGACCTCCTCTGTTACCCATCGGACCTGCTACCACCGATGGAAGGCATAAGCTCTGCCCCTTCACGACCCCGGCATGAGCTCCGACTCTTCACAATCCCAGGGCACCATTGGCCCTCCGACACCGTGCCACTCGGTTCCCATCACTCAGGTTGGCCTCCAGCTCTTCCTCTTCTCTCACTGCTCACGGACCAGACGCAAAAGTGTTCACCCTCACTCTTCCGTCGTGGAGGAAGGCTTGAGGAATGATCTGGGCGGCCGCCAATGGGGTGCCATGGAGACCCCTAACCAAGTCGTGCCCTAGAGACCCCCCAACCAACTTCTGTTCGAGCAGTTGCAGGCACAGAAGGCCGTCGACGGGATGGGGCATCGTCCCCTGTTCGAGCTCTGTTCCCACTTGGGAAACAGAGATCCCGCGGAGCGGGAGTGGGGCGCGATAGCGCGAAGGCTAGCAACCGCTGGCCCGACGGGTTGCGGTGTATGAACGCCCCACGTCGCGTTTGGTCGCCTGGAGCGGTCCAGCGAGGTGGAGAGTCGCCGCCCACCAGCCTCCAAGCTAGCCCAGCATGAGTAGCAGTGCACACCTCGCTCAGCCTTTGGATCGAGGATCCACGACCCTGGTTGGTTGCCAGATTATTAGGTAACACCCTAATGTTCTTTTTATAAAGTTCTCATGTCAACATTCAAAAATACATATCTCCTAGTTCCTTGATCCTAAATATACCAAATTGATCAGCTCGACAAGACCTACACATTGAGCCTAGTACCGGACCCTAAATCAAAAGTTTGTTCCCTGATTTCTTGAAAACTCTAACATTAGTCATTTTTTTAGCACATTTATTCACTATTATGATCAATCTTTCATCTTTAGTGTCTATTCAATCTCCTAATCATGAAATCAGTAATATTTATTCACCTTGAACCAAGATGAGCTCTTAATCTCCCCTTTTGATCCATGGTTGTCCCTAATGCATGTTGTAGTTTGTTCATGGACTTTAATGCATGTTTATGATGAAGTTTGAATCTTTGATGTACTTATAGCCTCCCAAGCATCAAATCAGTAGTTCTTTTGCTCTTGTGACCCTAATGAGGGCCCTAATCGACCCATTGTTCATGAATGACCTCCTTTGCACATCTGTGCCCACTTTGGACTATAATGTTGAACTTTGCCCAAATTGCCAATATTGTTTCTAATGGAAATCCACGATATGTTTCTTATGACCTAATGTTGCTGATCTAAACCATGATTGATGATGGGTTCTTCTACCTTGATGATCATTGACCTTGATTTCTCTATTGTGAGTCGTTTGACCCTAGAATGCATATAAATGCCTTAAACCTTGTTATGATTGTAGAAAGAGCATGGAACGTCATAATGACATGGAACTTGAACCACACCCACATGATGGACTCTAAATCAGTATAAGGTCATCAAATGAACTAATAAGTAACTTGGAACCCACCTTGGCCAAAACCCTAAAATGCATCTAATTAGGGTTAATGATTAGAATCTAATGCATATATGTAATCTTATTCTTAATCAGGTTTGGCATGTGGCTAGATGGTAATGGACGTGTTAAGTTAAGAATCTCTGAATCAGGTATGGGCCTTATCTAGTTATATGACTACCGCTTTCTTGCTTGAAAAGATATATATTGTATGCTTGTTTGTCTATTTTCTCAAATATTGCCATGTAGTATTGCTATGTGTTACTCGATGTTTGCCTCGTCAGTTTTATAACTTGAACACATATATATTTTGAACTCCATTATAATATTGTTGATAAAGGGCTCTTGGTTACGACCTTGAGGTCCCTCTCGTATAAAAGGGTAGCTAAGCTTGAGCACCCTTACGGACCCTTCCGACGGGAAGATGGTTAAAGGCCTTAAACATGTTTGATATTGTTGGTATAATGGAGTGAAATGACATAAAATATGGTTTCGCATTTGTTAAACAATTAACATGTTTATTCTTGTTCATTTAGTCTTGAAATCTTTTCAAATTGTGCAAAGCTTATATATATGTGTATCTTTCGGCCCCATACTCAACACCTCGTGGTTGACCCATTTCTCGTATGTTGTTTTTAGGTTCAGAGATGGCTAGAAGGTTGATGGGCTTGGTGAGCTATGCTAGGTGTACTTGTAGTAAGATCCAGATATAGTATACATGAGCAGACTTGTACAAAGTGACTCTTGAACATGTAATTCAAATCATGTAATATAAAGATGTTTCTTAATATATATATATATATATATATATATATATATATATTGTTGATTGTTGAGATTATGTTGGTGCCTTTATCTTGTTATCTGTTCATGTGTGCTAAGCTTTACGCTTCCGCATTTTGCCTTTGGTATACGTTTGGTTCATGGGACTGGGATTCCGGTTCCGTGACATCCACACATATCTGAATTCAACCATTTCAATTTTGGTTGAAGGTCCTTCAATTATTTTATTTATTTTTGTAATAATTTGAACTAAGGTTTCCATTATGCTTAAATCTTGATTATTTTAATATCAAGATTCTCTCTCTTCAAAGAGATACAAATGAGATTCCCCTCTCATTTTCTTTGCTCCACATGATCCCAAGAAATAGTAGGGACCATTTTGAAGTGGTAATTTGCATATTGAACCCTAGGTTTTGGTTAAATTGCACATTACACCAAAACTAGGTTTTAATGCACAAACATTGCTTTATCAGCTCTTTCTTAGTATTCAGGATATCACACGCCATACCTCTACATCATCTTCACTCTCATTATGCTTAAACACATGAGGAACACATTATCATGCACAATTTTCAAATAAACCCCTCAACTTGGGTAATTTGCACTTTAGTCCAAAACAAACAAAACATTGATTTCAACAATATTCAAAAAGGACTAAAATTGCAATATAAGTTCCTCTTGAGCCTTAATTACTTTTCAAAAGATAAGAGCAAGCAAATAATCATTTTTACCAAACAAAACACCTAGAGTTAAAACATAACCCAGGTCAGGGATGTTACACTATATGTATCATTCTATGCTATTCTAATCTTCATAGATCTTATTTTTCAACATAATCATCTTCTGATGTCTTTGCGGAACTTTTTTCTCACTAAGAATTATGCTTCCAGTGCATCACTAGTATATCTCTTTCATAATGATATTTGCTGCTTTGTGTTTATAGTGCAGTATTGGTATAACTCTTTTTCAATAACATTGTGCTTGTTTAGGTTTGTGCTATACAATATGCATGTTGGTTTGATATCTACACTTCACTTATTCTAGTTGGCTACCACTTTTATAAAAGTTGAACGCTCTCGGTTGTATCATTGGAACACACTAGGACAAAGCTTGTTGCACTTATTTCAGCCTCTTATTTCCTTTGGTGCTAGTCTATGATTATCATGTTGCATCTCATAATATGGATAGTTACTTTTCAAAAGCTTTTCAATACTAGGTTTACAAATTCTACACCTCCAAATTGATGTTTGTCTAGATTTTATTTATCACAAGCTAATTCATTCATGTCTTCTCAAAGTTGTATCTTTTATTTCTCAAGTGCCAAGATGGTTCTTCTAGTGATCTACTTGGACTTCTTTGATGATATCTTTCACCCCCATCAAGCCCCCTAGAGTCACACTCCATATAAAACCAGTTTTATAGTCATCATCACCACATCATAATTGTGTTTGAAGAGACATCTACGGATACATTGTTGGATGTGTTGATTGTGCTTATTTCATACATTGTTCCTTTCCAGTGAAGATGGTGTAGTCATGGTATTTCGATCGTTTTCTCAAGATTGTTGGTGATGTTCTTCATTCCATATGCACTTCAGAATGTCTTCTTCAAGGATCAAGTGTTTGCATCCTAGAGAACATAACTTCAAAGGGGGTCATCAAGTAGTTTATTAGTTAGAGAGTCATGTTTAAGGGGGGTGAAAATCATGTATGAGGAGTGATATTTTTTATTTGTCATATCATCTAATTAATTCTAGCAAGTCTGAGTTGGATATGCATTTCACCCATACTCCAACTTGAGGGTTAGACACTGCAAAAAAATGGTCTTTAACTACAAATAAAAAATGTAACAAAACTGCCCATTTTTTGTAGCTAAAAGCTTTAACTACATATTTCTTTACATATACAAATTGTAGTATATGCTCATACAGCTAAAGTATTTAATTATATATTTCAAATATATAGTTAGATAATCCATTCGCTACAAATACATATATAGTTAGAAATGTAGCTAGATATTGTCTTGACATATTTAAATGTAGGTGTAATTGTAGCTAAATGTATAACTACAACTGCATATATAGTCAGTTGGTAGCAAGAAGATGAAGTTACTACATTTTGTGTAGTTCATGTGTAGAGAAAAGCAGTAGTTACTACACACACACACACACACACACACACACACACACACACACACACACATATATATATATATATATATAGTTAGTTAGTTAGTTAGTTAGATTATAAATTTAGGTACTTATGTAGTGCCATGTAATACACATACATATATGTAGTTAGATTATGCACATATTGTGTAATTTGTTAGTAAAAAAGCTCTTTTAGTAACAACATTGTAGTAGTTAGACCAAGTTATGTTCATTATTCCAACAATCTTACTTTTATTTACACTAAAATGTAAAATGTACATGGAAAGGACGTAAATATTGCCCCTATTACACAATATGTATAAAGAAAAAGATATAAATATATTAATGATTTAGTGAGGATTCATGCATCTTGGCAAAATATTATGTATCTTTCTCAGCTAGTGTCCTTCTTGTCTTCTCCTTTTATTCAATGAGTTGGTGATAGCTTGGGTTCTTGTGGTACCATCATGAAGAAGAGCATGTGTTAGAAATAAATTACAAACAAGACAATCTTGATGGTAAAATGCAACAATCATAGTTGCATTGGACAGAATGTGGGCCTCGCCTTCTAAACGACATATTGATGTGCTTGGATTTGATATGTTAGTTGCAAAGCATTCTGTCCTATAACCTGGTGACATATGTTTGATAGAGTTCAAAGAAATGGTTGCACACTTAATCACAAGCTACTTACTAAAAAATAAATGAAAGAATTCACATTTAAAACATACTAGTATAAAGACTAACATACATGTACAATCAAGAGAAGAGAAGCAAATGACAAACCACATGTTGAATCTCGGAACCTTGGTCAGATTATCCAAGATGTCGAGCTCCACGTCCTCCTTGATTCACAAATATACCAGTCAACCATCTATCTAGCTACCACTATCAAAAGAACTAGCATATTGATATCGATCATATTTCAAGACTCGCACCTCAAGATTAATTGGTACACTTCCAACGGGTATATTAAGCAATAATGGGAACTACTAATAAAGGAAAGTTGTGGACGACATTCTTTGTAACGCCTAGGCCCACTGCCCAAGGCTCTAGCAGAGTTTCAGGAATGACGACTGGCCCCACAGACCACCACTAGCCTTAACTGCGCACTTTGTCCACACTGACGCGCAAGCCAGGATCAACTTCCCGACTGGTCACCCATCCTAGTACTACTCCAAGCTGAGCACGCTTAACTATGGAGTTCTTTAGAGATGGGCTCCCGGAAAAGGAGGTGCACCTTGGTGATATGGGTAGTCCAATCATTCCTTTTAAGATCATGTTATCCGAGGCCTCAAATCCTGGGATGTTACAATCTCCCCCACTTAGACTCTTGACGTCCTCGTCAAGGCTCGATATAAGGCCTCATAATCTGACCCCATTTCAGTGCAGACTCACAATGGCCCATGGACACCCAGCTCCCGTCCACGGCTACCAGTGCAAAGGCGGCTCCATCTCGTCTCTACGGATAGCCCTTTCCAACTTGCCTGGACCGCACGGCTAAGACTGGCATGCCACATGCCCATGTGGGCCCCACCTACTGGAGGGGTTATGGCTCTGATATCATTTGTAATGCCTAGGCCCACTGCCCAAGGCTCTAGCAGAGTTTCAGGAATGACGACTGGCCCCACAGACCACCACTAGCCTTAACTGCGCACTTTGTCCACACTGACGCGCAAGCCAGGATCAACTTCCCGACTGGTCACCCATCCTAGTACTACTCCAAGCTGAGCACGCTTAACTATGGAGTTCTTTAGAGATGGGCTCCCGGAAAAGGAGGTGCACCTTGGTGATATGGGTAGTCCAATCATTCCTTTTAAGATCATGTTATCCGAGGCCTCAAATCCTGGGATGTTACATTCTTCTAAAAGAAATTTTACATAGTCCTCTCACAAACAGGACATTAGTTGGCTCGACTGAATTTGATTAATCGTGACATGGTTGTTGAAGAAAACTTCAAGATTCGACAACCAAAAATCATGTAGGCGTCGACATTGGAGACCCGATAGAATTGTGTAGTTAGATATTATTAGCTTGCATCGATACCAAGGAAGCGTCTTGTAGTGGGCATGGTGATGCTAATAAGTCCAGCCACATGACAAAGACATGCATGCAAACTAAGCAGAGCAAGTAGAACACAAAATATAATAACATCAATGGTATGATTAATTGGCATGCTATAAGTTCAATAAGAATAGAAATTATTGCATTAAGCACCAACCAAGATTATTCAGTTGCAATCATCTACATAGTGGGTGTCAAAAAATGTGAGGCACTAGATACACCATAAAGAGGGGCCAACTTGGTTTTCTCTGGGCACATGCAAGATCTATCAGATAGAAGAGGCATCAGCTAGTATTCAAAACAACACTACTAAAACACACATAAATTTAAACAACTAAGAAAACAAGACTGACCGCCTATACTCCGACTTGGATCTACAACTATATCCCAGAATTTCATATTAATAAGTTGGTAGGTGTTGAAATAGAGAAGCAGTGATAATACATAGTAGAGCATCTGACATCTGAGAAAGTACTTTTGTGTTGAAGGGGAATGGCAAAACATTAGTCACACATAATCAAATGGCAATAGGTTCCCCTTGGTGTTTAAAAGAATTGTAATTGTTTATTATTCCCTAACTACTAAAGGTTGGATGACAGCATGAATGATGATGAATCCACATGTATGCATTCTCCAAACTTGAAACTGAAACAGATAAGCATATCATGTAGCCATCTAATGACATCTTGGGCATGACATCTTTGGCTATGACAGCAGCCTCAACTTCTTGGTCAGGTTATCTTCAGGGACTTCAAGGTTATCTTGGATGAGTTGAAAAACTCCAGAACTGATGAAACGTCACATCCTAGCGATCTACAAGGCTCTTTCTAGGACAAAAAATCAACATCACTGAGGTCATACAAAGATATCAAATCCTTAGCGAATCAACTTTACAATTTACTTTCCCTTATAAAAGACCAGTTACTTGCATTTTGTAAGTTTGACACCATTTAAAATCCAAACAACTTGTAAGAAATGGGTGACAATGAAATTAGAATTAGAAGCATGCATGTAGATTTATAATCACATATATTTGACTGTCAGATTGACCTCCAAAACTAAAATGCTTCAGTTGCAAGTGACCAGGAAGATTTGCCAAAATAAAAAGAGAAAGAGATGAGTTGCAGGATAAGAGAAAAAGTTTATCGAGGAAAGAAACTAAACTTGTTGTTAAGATTGATAGGCTTAGATCAAAACTGTCTAAGACTCAAAAAAGTCTTAGCAATGCTACTATATAGTCACCTCTCTTTACTTTAAATGAAAATATTATTGAAATATATATAGTCATCCATGCGTACTTTAAACGATATAGAAGCAAGATAGTATCAATATGATATAAGATGTGATTGTAAACAACAATCTCAAACATTTAAAAATGTGTTTGGCAATTACATCATTTCAAAATGGATTATTTACGCACATATAAAAACTATAATATATTAAAAATCCCATAAGATATATGCTAAATCCCAGATAGAATGAAAATTCTAGTAGGATGGATAAGTAGACAACTACCAACTACTTTGATTAGCACCTACTCCGATTTGCAGATTCTGAAGGGTGTATATAAAAATACCTTGGTGCAAATCCTTATTGAGGAATGATCTTCCTTCAACTTCTTTAGAACACTGAGTAGAGAAATTCACATAGCTTTCTCCACAATTGCTAACATTTTACCTACTTGGTTTGGATTAGGCATGTTTTATCCTGTGTCCAATAGAAAACTATATTATTTCTTCTTAATATAGTTCTGGTAACACCCTTAATAGGAAAACAGAGAAAAACCTATGCTTCTTTTCTAGGAGGAGAAATTTAAATGCACATGCAGATTGGGATCTTGAAACTTATATGGAAGTGGTGGCATTACTGATACATATACATCCTCTCTTATAGAAGACTTAATGTTTGAGTTGTCTATGATTGATTGATATGTTGTGAAGTTTAGGTATAATTCTCTATATTATATCCATTCTTAATGAAGGCGTCAAAATTTAAATTCTTTTAACTGCCTATGCTGCTATGATCAATATGGAAGTCATTTCATTCAACAAAAGCTAGATCCACTACCACAACCGAGAAGAAAAATAAAGAACAATGCACAGTAGCCATAACTAATCAATGTATAAAGCCATTTTGGGCTATTATCTACTTTGATCCCATAAAAAAGTCCAGTAGAACTTGAGTGCAAACAAGTTAAAGAGACATTAGTTGTTGATTAAATACCTTTTAGGTTAATATTATCTATGTTTGATTAGTATTGCCTTACCATTATACAAAGGTTGGTATAGCAATAGAGTCTCCCTTCTATAGAGGACAATGACCGTGTCATATAAATTGAGATCAACAATGGTAGAGTCCTCCTCCAGTACATCACTAGCTAGCATCTTCTCAGCTAAGATCCACTTGTGTGCAGTACTCCACTGCGTCGATCTGGTAGAAACTGAAACAAAAAAATTAGTTGCAAAAGAAACATTCAAAGGCCTCTTGAAGTGTCTACTAAATGGCATGAACATGAGAAGTCAAGTAAAAGGACACTACTATATGGAACCACTGCCCATGCATGTAGATGCATAAGCCTCTTGTGATGGACGGACATATAGAGTTGAAAAAACTGATCTAGGAGATAAAGATTCCCGAGGGATTGAGTAACTGCTAATAAAATAAGGAGCTTAATTAATTAAGTACCATCCAGAAATAAACACAATAGCATACACTACATACTTACCATTATCATATAGGGGATGAGCATACATCAAAGGCACATCTTTCAGTTTGTTTAAAATAGCAAACAAATCAAAAAATAATATCCATGAAGTAGAAAAATCCTTAGACTACTAACATGCTTGTACGAATAGCTAAAAAGAAATAATCATCAAAAATATATTATCAACCACATGGACCTGAGCATACAACAATTCCCCATAATCAACAAACTCTACCTGATGAGTCCAAACTCCTTACGACAAACATAAAAAAGAGAGAACTCAAACCTACAAACAGGAACATGTAAAGAAAGCATCACAATGAGAGACCTTCTCTCTAAATGTTAGTATGACCACAATGCAACCAAGTCATATGAGAAGTAGTTGCTACTCTGAAATGTGGCAATGGGGTTGTAATGAGGTTGGAGAGGATGAGTGTTGTTGTTATGTTTTGTATGCAAGGGTAGCATGAGATATGGGTGGTATTTGGTCATTTGTTGTACTTTGGTTTGTGCTCTGGAAGAATCAATGGTGAAGGTGGAACGGTTGTGTAACGCCCCTCCAAGCACATATATATACCAGCGGAAGCAAACCATATGTTGTCCATAACATAGGTCACTTGTCTTGGAGGAAAATTACAAAATATGATATGCATAGCAATAAGATAAATGAAACATCATACATTAATTTTTGATATTGATTCATACATTGTTCACAAGCAAAAAACTAGTATATTTCAGTTCTTGAATATATCATCTAACATTTAAACATTACTTAGAACATGAAGGGAACTTTAATCTAAACGATTTGATCGTCTTGGTAGATGGCACCCCACCAGGTTGCACATGAAGTCTTTTGATCCTTGGCTTGCTCTTCTTTAATCCTTATCTGCTCCTCACCTGCGGGCATCGCACCCCCAGCCATGCAAAGAAAAAATGGAAAACACGTTAGAGTAAGCGAAATTGAGTAACATTATATGAATTGAAAGTAAACTATTCTTTTGAGAAAATATGAATTAAACATTATAAACATTGAATACTTTTGTAGACATCTATCTTTATCTATATTTCTCTTTATCATTTACATTATCTTCGTTGACTATATCATCTTACTTTCATAACCTTGATCTCAAGAGCTTGAATATACATACACCAAAGTGCTTATCGCTCTCAGGAGCTTGATACATAACATTGCTCTCAAGAGCTTGAATATGTAGTCATTGCTCTCAAGAGCTTGAATCATAACATTGCTCTCAAGAGCTTGATCTTTGACATTGCTCTCAGAAGCTTAATAAAATACACTGCTCTCATGAGCTTAAATCTGTAACATTAATCAACTATCTTGTTCTTAACATGATTCTTGAGCATAACAACTTGAAACATTAAGTATTACTTGAAAAGGATGTACATGTCATTATCATGATCATATAAGAGAACATTACTAAAAACTATAATCGGATTCATAATCAATTTCCTTGCATGTATTCATTAAAACATTGCACTTAGTATCATTATACTTGAATTTAATAAATATAAGTGAATATAAAACCCTTTACCCATACTTGTTAACTCAAAGTGCATGAATCCACTTACCTAAGCTTTGAGGAGTCCTAGTTGCTTTCTTTGGGTTAATGAAACCCTATCACATTCTCAGGATTAAGAAACCCTAATTACCATGTCCATACACTTAACATATCAATTTGTATTCTACTCATTATCTTAAACACTAATATTAGCTTCTTAGGAACATAGGGTTTGGTTGAAGGGAAAATAGAGTCTAAAAACTGAAATTCAGATTCTTCATTTGAAAATCTTTCCAATGAGTATTTAACTTATTTTTCTGAGCATCCAGCTAATTATTGTGAATTTATGAAGAACTGACCAATCAAAGAGTGAGGAAAAACATGCGTAGGCACTAAATATTCTCTACGGCGTCAGGCCCCTCTGAGGTAGGCCAACCAAGAACGGCCACTGGCCAGGTTACTATCTAGGTGAAAAGTAGGATCATCAACAATTAATGGGTTGGAAAACCTGAATTCACCCACGACATAAACAAGTCATTGAAAAAGAACTCCGGGATAAACTTGAAAAAATACCACCCTGGATCCTTGTTCGTCTTCCTCATGTCGATGAAAATCTCGCTCAAGAGCATTCAACTCAAACCCAAAACTCGTTCTGCTCCTCGTCGTGGAAAGCTAGGGTGTAGGACACCTTCCTCGTCGCCAGTCAAACTTGACGAACCCAAGAGGGAGTTGTGGGGTGGAAGAAAGCTTTAAAAATGCTTATGTCATGGCTGCGAGGAGGTGAGGGCATGAAGATGGCAAAGTAATGCATCACACATCAAACCGAGGAAACCAGGAGCTTCGTCTCTCAAATATGATGTCGCGTCATGAAAAAGGGTGAGTAAAACACCATCCCAATAGTTGGAATCGATCATGGTCTCAAAACGGAGGAGAAAGGGGGGAAATCGTAAACTCACCACTAAAGGACAAATCCACCCATATTAAAGCTTCATGTGGGTGTGGTTGACTCTCTCACACATTCACAAGAGGTGGCGGATGTCGAGGATGATCTGTCACAATTGTTCCTGAAGTTGAACACATACGGAGTAGGGGCAGATGAGTGTGAGGTTCTAGGGTAAAATGAACATGGTTTTGGGTTTATTGAGCATTGGTTTTTGTTTTCTGGGGGTTTCTTATATACGTGGGAGTCTAGAGAAGCTTGGATTTCTTGAGGTAGTTGAAACAAGGGAGAAGAATGACGACTCTAGGAGTCTGAGAGATCTAGGGCACAAAATCTCCTCAAATCTGGGATTGATCTTATCACAAAGATGAGTCACATGTGAAGAGGGGTTCTATTCCCATAAGGATAAGGCAGAGAGGGAGATCAGGAGGGGAGAGGGATTCGACAACTACATAGTCCAAATATATCAGGATTGGGGTGAAAGAGATGGTCGTGCAACCTGTGGATTGGTCCGTGACCCAGACTCCGGCCCGGACTGGGGTCAAGGATCCGTGACATTTGATTAAAGAGAAAACTATCTTAGATCATTTAATTGATGAAATAATTGATTCAAATCTATTAATAACTATATAAAGCTTCCCTAAATCAATTAGGTGGTCAAAAAGAGTCCAATAGGTATCAAAATTGAACCAGCCACTATTTAGAGGGTCTAGAATATTCATGTCCAAATAGATTTAGGTATCATAAAATTTTGTCCCTGAATTTTTTATAAGTCATCTTAGTGTACATGTACTAAAATATGAATTAAAGTGAATTATCCTTTCTTTTAGGAACTAGTTGAACTAAATTTCGAAATTGATAGTGTACATCTATTCATGGACTTCATATTATCTTAATGCATAAATCAAGGGATCATTTTAAGAGAGAGAGAAAAGGATTTATTTCTCATTTCTTTTCATATTAGGATAATGTCAAGTTATTTAATGCATAAGGAATATATATATATATATATTTATATATATATATATTTATATATATATATATATATATATATATATATATATATATTCTCATTATTCAAATGGAAGTGTGTAGATTGTGAAAATTTACATTAAGACTATTGTTTAACTTTTATCATAAACTCCATTAAGAACTCTAAATTATATTTTTAAAATTTGGGATGTTACAGGTTGTGATGTATGTCATTGTGTTGAGGTCATATTGCAGCAATGTTGTTAAGGATGATGGAAGTGTTGATGGAGTGTGCTACTCTATGGTAGGGAGACATCGTGTGGTCAGGTCTTCCACTTGCAAAACTTGGTGGGAGTGGGGTAGCCACTGGGAAAGGAGGTGGTGCGAAAGTGGGAATGTGAAAGTACAATGGCAAGGTGGTGATGTTGGGGATGCTTTGGTGGTAATGGAAGTAGTAGTAACAACAACATGTGACAACAAGTCATGGATAGAGATGATGGCTCTGCTTGCACATGGTACAATGATGCATCAATTGTTGTAAGGTGAAGGATGTAGGATTCTCATAAGGTAATGGCACTACTTGGGTATGGAACAATTGCCAATTTGGAAGCCATGGATTGGCATTGGAGGAGATGACCAGATCAAGGCACATCCTTGGTTCATAGGTGTTACATGGGACAAACTATATGAAACAGAAGCAACTTTTAATCCTAAAATAAATGGAGAACTTGACACATAGAACTTTTTAAAATTTGATGAGAAGGATCATCCCAAACCACCAAGAATATTGAGGCGGGACTTGTGGAGGCATCATAGCCTCAAAATCATTCACCCTAAGAATCTCAAAAGAACCATCTCAATGTATTGGTGGTGTCTATGATACTACTACCAACCTATGATATTATAGAACAAGAACTAGGCACTCACATGTGGTTTAAAGACACCATATGAGATATGGAATGGGAGGTGTCCCGATGTGTCTTTTATAGTGATTAGTATTGAAGGTATATATAAGAAAATTGTTTCTTAAAAGGCTTTATCCACAAATCACAGAATTATTATTTTGTTAAATACTACTCTTATCCCAATCCCACAACAAAGTTGTTTGTTGATCATGATGGTTGTATTCCTGATGACAAACTTAGTTCCAAAGGGATTAGTGGGGATAAAAGTAGAACTCAAAATGTTCGAGACAAGCAAGAAAACATTGAACCTAAAGAGGTACAATAGGAACACGTAGAATCATAAGTAGTTATGAAATTCTCAGGTTCCTTACGTAACACAGAACCTCTTAGATCTAGTAGAACATGCCTTGAGTTGAAATATTATGATATCTTATAACTCAAACGGAAATGAGTTGATCATAAATGATGAGTCAACAATGTACAAAGGATATATTGAGGGACAAAAATATGAGAAATGGCTTAAGGCCATGAGATCGAAGATGGACCCCATGAAAACCAATAAGGTATGACCTTGGTGGATCCACCTAAGGGGGTAAAAACCATAAGGTGCAATTTGGTTCTTTAGAAGAAGACCAACATGGAAGGGTAGATTGGTTGCAGAGACTTTCAAACTAGTTTAAGGTGTTGAACATGACGAAGTCTTTCATCGGTTACCATGGTTAAATCCATCCAGATCATACTTGCTTTTATAGCTTAATACAACTGTGAGATTTGGCATATGGATGTTAAAACCACATTCCTTAAATGGAATAATAAGGATGTGTAGGTGATACACCCTAAAGGTTTTATAAATACAATAATGCAAATAGAGTCAGTAAGCTACAAAGGTCAATCTTTGGGTTTGGGTTGAAGCAAGCATCTCAGAGTTGGAATCTTCTATTTGACAAAATAGTCAAAGGGTTTGACTTAGGTCAAAATGAAGATGGAATCTGTCATTATAGAAGATTTAGTGGCCGCATATTTATATTCCACATAATTATGGGGAATAATGTCCTTATCCTGCATATTTTAAAACCTATCAAGGAAAGTACCTTCTATATGAAGGGTTCAGGTGAAGCATCCTATGTGGTAGGGATCGAGGTCTATAGAGATAGATATGGAAAGATTCTTGACCTAAGAAATAACACTTACATTGGCAAGCTACTGAAGGATTCAACATGCATAACTCAATGAGAGAAAACTTGTCCATGTTCCATGAAGTTGGTCTCTCAAGAGCCTAGTGTCCTAGTTCTTATGAAGAACACGAACACATGGATAGATGCCACATGCATTTGCAAATTGGACCTATTTTGAATGCAATATTATGTACTTATCTCATTATCTCGTATGTATTGGACATGACTAGAGGATATCCAATTATCTCATATGTATTAGACATGAAGAGATGATATCTAGTCATATCATATGTATTGGAAATGATGAGAGGACATATATACCTATCTAGAAATCTTGTATGTATTAGACATGACACGAAGGTATATGCCAGATAATAGTGAGAGTCGCTAGAGTACCGTACAGAACATCCTTAGGTGGTTGTAAAGCACTAAAAGGATTTGTTCCTTGGTTTTGGTAATAAGGAAAAGTTGGGTGTAAACGGTTACACCGATGCAAGCTTCCAAACTGAAAAAATGATCACAATCTATGTTTGACCTTACACGAGAACTATAAGCTGGTAAGGGTTTTGAGCTAATGACAGTTGTTTATATCTACAATAGAAGTTGAGTATCTCTGTGTTATGAGAACAACAACGAATATTGTATGAAGTTCATATGGGTGAACTTATGAGAGGTTCCAAACCATCGATGACATCATAGTGATACTATGAAAAAATGGAGCTACTAGTTAGGCTGCAAATCTCAGATAGCATACTACGACACTTCCATCTCATGCGAATAGTCATATAGTGAAGAGATGTGAAAATTGTAAAATACCGACTTGAAGCAAACATTGTTAAACCCGCTATAAAAGCACTTGCGCAGTAGAAACATGGTGGACATGTTAAGATCACTTGGAATATGATTCATGGGTGAATGGCTCTAAGTACAAGTGGGAGTCTGTTGGTATGTATGCCCAGAGATCCAATCATATGATGATTGGGATGTGGCATTAGATACCTGATTTGATAATAATAAAGGTAGTTTTGTCTATTATGTTTGTCTCAATCATGAGATGATGACACAAACATAAGTAGATGTCTAAAGAAAGATGTTACTCGATGACACATGTCTTCATGTTGAGTACCTAAACAATGAGATCTTATGTATGATAAGAGTACATGAATTCTTGTTATGTCCCTAGTCGGATATTACTGTGGAAGCAAAATAGACAACAATAATACATAAGACTAGAGTGTGGATTGACTAATGACAGAGTCCCATTAGTCATGATATATGATATCAAGTCAATCACACAAATACATGTTAGACAATAGTGTATCAGACAGACCCACAATGAGAGTGATGCATGGAGACTATGAAATAACAGTCAGAATCAGCTCTCATAGTGACAATGTTGATTGTGGTTCTTAGACCTAAAGTCACTACACTCATCACATGTCATTTGGTATACTTTGACATCATAAAATGTAATAATGATACACATGTTGCCAAAAAGGTGATGATTGGGTATCTTTGACTCATGGGGACTGAGTGTGAGTGATGTAGATGGGATTTGTCCCTCCTACATGAGTTTGATATACAAGGCATCTTGATAAGCAAGACTAAGAAATGTACGACCGTACTAATGTTGTTCAATATATGATATGTGAAATCATATGCATATCTGATAGTCTGCTCTAGTTCAAAGAACATGGATCGAATGTTGAGAGGATGACAATTCCATGCCTCAGGTTCAATTTGGATGTTAGAGACAAAGGAACTATACAATCATGGTAACACTATTCAAGGATTATAGGTTGAAGTTGTCCAACTTCCAAATTACTGGGGTAGCAATGATGTGTGACTAGGCACCACTCTTTGCTTGTGATGTCATAAGTTGTTATGGACATTGACTGCCAACATAATTTTGGACCTATAAGGTCACACCTATAGGATACACCTAGATTAAAGGAGTATATTCATGAATGATGTTTAGATTGAATGCTAAAGGTGTTTAGGTATTCATTTAAATAATAGATCAACTGATTGGACGCAGAATCATCAAGTTCAAATGTTGGATTGACTGATCGGAGTGTCATGTAGATTGGAAATTGATTTGGCTAATTTCTACATGACTCAGGACTCCAACCGATCAGCTCATTGGGTGAACCGATCGACTCAGGCTGGTGAAATGATTGTTTCACTTAGTGAACTGATCAGCTCGGACGGGCCAGCCGAAGGTTCTGGTGTTGTCCCGAACCATGAGAAAAAGAGGATCGTTTCACCTTTTTAATGAGATTGGTACAAGGATTAATGTGGGACATTAATTAGAAATGAATTGTGAATTTAATTGCAAACAAGAAACTTGAAAAATGACCATCTCACTCACCAAACAACCATTTGGGAGTGTGAGATGACCGTCTCACTCACAAAATGAGCATTTGGGAAGTGTGAGTCGATCATTTCGTACTGCACAGGTTCTAGAACATTCATGATTCTGGATCCTTCTACCTCTACATCGGTTGGGAACACTGACCCTGGCTGTAACATCCCAGGATTTGAGGCCTCGGATAAAATGATCTTATAAGGAATGATTGGACTACCCATATCACCAATGTACACCTCCTTTTTCGGGAGCCCATCACTACTATAAAATAGAGGGGTATTGGGGGCTTCCCAAGACACACAATTGAGAATCAGTTGCTCTGACAATTCTTGTCCTGTCTGGTTGTGTTAACCAATAGAGAGTCCAATAAAGTCCTATCCGTCAAAGGGAGGGATAGAGAGGGAGAGAACAATTGAGGATCAATTGTGGGAGAGCATGTCGGAGACTAGTACACTGATAGAAGGGGACAACTCCATCCTGTTGGCTCTGATAGCGTAACATGGAGTTCTCGGTGGTCCGTGTGGACTACTCTAGAGGCTATAGGCCATTGTCTACCTCTAGGAGGAAAATGTCAAGCATCAGTTCGTGGTGAAACTATAGGAGTCGTTGGAGATGGTGTTCCAGTCTATTATCCATGGTGAAGATCAGGAGACGCACAAATACCATCCAAGAGAAACTAGATGACAATTGCGCATCTACGGCTACAAGGGTAATGTCGCTAGACTTAGCCCAGGACCAGGTATAACCTTGCAACCTTTCCTTCCTAGATTCATTGTTGTTGATGCGATCTTGTTGTTTATGAGAAATAGGCAATTACACTTTTGTTTTCATTGTGTATATTTGTGTCTGATTTCCCTACAATTAGAATATTCTGAAATCATGTTATTAGTTAATTAACCACTTAATTATAGTAATCGATTAACTAATTTTCCATCACCCAGCTATAAAGTTTTAGTCAACTGCTTGATCTTATCCGATCGAGTTATCATATAAGTCAACAACTTAAATCCAATTAATTAGTTTAAACATTTTGACCAATTAAGTTAGGTTATGTTCCAATATTATTCTAGTTGATTACACTTTACATTTTAGTAATCAATTTGACCTAGAATATCTCCAATCATGTCCACAATTTTACTCCTATTCCAATGCGTCCTATGTATGTGACCCTATAGGCTCCAAATTACGTTGTTAATGATGTTCATAATCAAATTATAACTTCACAAACAATGATTGATATCTATGAAGACTTTGTTGTTACGCAAGTAATTGGAGAAGTTGGAGAACAACGTTAACCTAGTATCATGACCAATATTATAGATATTGTATAATCCCTTTGTCTCTGATATCTAGATTTGAATATCAGGCATTGAAACATCATCCTCTTAATATCCAACTCTATTTCTTCATCTAGAGTAGATTATTTAGATACACATGATCTCAATATCATATATTGACTCACATAATCATGACCATGAATTTCATAGTCTCACACACAAAGTGGTCAGGACATCACTCTAATGGGAGGGACAAATTCCATCTACATCACTCATAATAATCCACACGTGTCACAATGCACCTAAGCACTACTTGAATAGCAACCCTTTTCAATGTCATGTTGAGTAGTGTTAAAGCACATTGAACAACACACAATCATTATAGTGAGTTTAGGTCTAAGTTCGACACTATCATATTGAGATGAAATTCTAGCTAACAACCATTATTGGCTTCCATGTATCACACTCAAAGTGGGCCAGTTCAATACACTTGTTCATAACAAGGACCTATGTGTTTGATTTGATATCTAATATCATGACTAATGAGATTTAGTCATCAATCAACACGCATATTGGTCTTAATGTGTTATTTTTGTACTAATTCCCATAATAATATTTGGCCAAGGACTCAAACAATAATGAATACTCTAACATAAACATGATCTCATATTAGGTCCTCAACTTGAAATCACATTTCATTGAGTCCTACATTACTATGACATTATCATAATTATTTATTATTCCATATTGAAACTATTGGTATGTATGCCCAGAGACCCAATCATGTGATGATTTGAATGTGGCATTAAATACCTAATTTGATACTAATAGAGGTAATTCCGTCTATTGTGTTTATCTCAGTCATGAGATGATGGAACATACATAGTAGATGTCTAAAGAATGATGTTACTTGATGTCGTATGTCTTCAAGTATGTGATTTGAATAGTGAGATCATAAAAATGTTAAGAGTACATACATTCTTGTTATGTCCCTAGTCAGATATTACTATAGAAGCAGAATAGACAACAATAATACATAAAACTAGAGTGTGTGTTGACTGATGATAGAGTATCATCAGTCATGATATGTGATATCAAGTCAAGCACACAAGTACATGTTAGAGAACATTATATTAGACAGATCCACTATGAGAGTCATACACAGAAACAATGAAGCGACAATTAGAATCATCTCTCATAGTGATAGTGGTGATTGTAGTTCTTAGACTTGAAGTCACTACATTCATCACATGTCAATCATGTACGTTGACATCATACAACATGATCATGAATAAGGGTTGTCATAATGGTGATGATTCGATGCACTGTGACACATGAGGATAGAGTGTGAGTGATGCAGATGGGATTTGTTCCTCCTATAGAAGATTGATATCCATGCCTCTTGATAAGTGAGACTGAGAAACATATGATCATACTCACATGACTCAATATGTGATATGTGAGCTTATGTGCATCTCAAATAGTCTACTCTATTTTAAGGAACATAGATTGAATGTTGAGAGGATGATGATTCCATGCCCCGAGTTCAATCCGAATATCATAGATAAAGGAACTATACGATCACAATAACATTGGTCATAAATTGTAGGTTGAAATTTTTCTCTAACTTTATGAATTACTTGGGTAGCGATGATGTGTGACTAGGCACCACTCTTTGCTTGTGATGTCATAATTGGTTATGGATATTCATTGCCAACATAATTTTGGACCTATAAGGGCACACACATAGGATAGACTCAAATTAAAGGAGTTTATTCATGAATTATGTTTAGATTGATTACTTAAGGTGATTAGGTATTAAATTAAACAACTGAGGTTCAAAATTGAATGTCTGGACTTTGAACTGACCGGTTCAAGTGTTGAACCAATCGGTTGGAGTGTCAGGTCAATTGGAATCAGTATTGGTTGAACTTTGCTTGAACTGGACAAGTGAAATGATCATTTTAGTTGTGAAACAATTGTCTAACAATGTGAAACGACCATTTCACTATGTGAGATGACCAATTTACCCTCTAGGTCACCCAGTTCATTTGCCAATTTGAACAAGGATTGATGTTGATGTCATGTTTAGCATTAATCAAGCATTGAATACCGATGTGATTCATAACAGAAAACTGTGTGAATCAATCGACTCATGCACTAACTAACCGGTGGGGTGTGCCAATCGATTGGTTCACCGTTCACAGGTTCCAAAAAAATCATGATTCTGGACCCTTCTACTCCCATACAGATTGGGAACTCTGACCCTGGCCTCTACTATAAATAGAAGCGTACTGGGGCTTCCCAACACACACAATTAAGAATCTATTGCTTGAAAAATTGTTGTCCTCTTCGGTTGTGGTAATCAATAGAGAGCCTGAGCAAGTCCTACCCATTAAAAGGAGTGATAGCAAGAGAGAACAATTGAGAATAATTGTGGGATAGCATGTCAGTGACTAGTACGCCTACAGAAGGAGACAACTCCTTCCCGTTGGCTCTGGTAGCACAACATGGAGTTCTCGATGGTCCGTGTGGACTACTCTAGAGGTCGGAGGCCATTTTCTGTCACCAGGAGGACATCATCAACCGCCATTCATGTTGGCCAGACCAGGAGGCCGGTGTAGACAACTGTTCGAGTGTTGCTACAGCTAAAAGAGTATGTTGTTGTCTGAAGAAGAAGAAGAAGCACAATGTTATTGCAAGGATAATGTCATTGGACTTGCTCCAGAACTAGGTATAACCTTGCACACCTTCCTTCCTACATACATTATTGTTGACGCTATCTTGCTATTTTGGGAAACTAGCATTTAATTTATTTTTTCTGCTGCCTTTTCAACCCCCGATTTCCCTACAGTGTCAGTGGTATTGGAGCCCCATCAATTTACATTATATTTGGGATTTAAATCGATATGATCGGATTTAGTTTTCATTATTTTATTGCATATGATGTGAATATTGAAATGATTACTGTGCATATTCGATTAAATTCCACATATGATTCCACAAACTAATATATATATATATATATATATATATATATATATATATATATGCAATTTACATGCATCGTCCTAAAATCAGTTTTAATGGTGGATGTTAGCATGGTAATGTCCAATAACACTAGATATGTGTGTGCATGGTTGTGGTTATTTATTCATGTTGTTACTAGGTTTGCATATCGAGCCTATCTCTTCTTTTCAAATGTAAATTAATGTTCTTCTTCCTATTTCCCCTCAAATGTAACTTGAGGTTTCCCTTTTGCAATGTAAAAAGAAATCAGATTAGTTTTAATTTATGTTGTAATGTGAGATGATGATCTGTACAAAGGTGAAGCGACTGGCTCATGAGACGACCTGATTAACTGGAGGATCAAGGAGGCCAGACGACATGAGGATGAACTGACCGGCTGGTGGCCCAACTAATCAATTGGAGGTGTCCAAATGCCTCTTGGACTTGAGAACCAGATAACCGCTTCAAGAACCAACTGAGCGACCAAGAGGCAAACTGATCGGTTCAAGGGTTGAACTGATAAATCCATATTGGTTCAAACACATATCTTCATCAACAATAGGTTGCATATGGCGTGGACCTTAGGTGGTAGTAATTCTTTGTGGCTCCAAGGAATTATAATAGTATGACCATAACCATTGCTAATGTGTTTTAATTATCGCATGTTCTTGTTTGTGGTTATAGCATGTATATGATACATACTATACGTATGTGGTGATTGGATATGTATATGTATTTATATATAAAATCTCTCAATCAAATATTAAGTCGTAGATGCTTTCCATAAGCAACACACATGAAAATCTTAATTGACTAAGCATGGCCACCCCAAGGATGGTGTGTTGTCAATCTCATGGAAGTATGATGGTAATAATGTGGGTCTGCCAAGAAGGATACATTATTATCATGTTGTGTTTTGGGTGATCCTTAACTGTGTGGTCTTAATGAGATTAAGCACCAGAGGCATGCAAATGACTATGGCAAAGTGTTTTGCATTTCATCTATGTAAGAATTGCATATGATGCAATTGGAAAAAATTACCTACCTTAATAATTGGTTATGGACGCTGATATTGGTCGGGTAATAATTCAATTGTTTTGGATCTTGCTTACTAGAATATTGTACACTACAACCTTCCAAATTTAAACATGAGGGCTATTAGTTTGAACAAAATAGTAGGAGTAATAATTAATTAAATGCCTAATTAATATCATTAACTTATCAAATCAAACAAATAAAAAATGTTTTGAAAAAATTGTAATTTTTATTTTATAGACAAACACACATATGTTATTATTGCGATCACTCCTTAATAAGGACAAAATGGGATGATCTTCCACATATAGATTAGGACTTAATTTGGGAAGTGTTCTCAATGAGCGAAATCTCTATGTCCTTGAAAGACTAGAGCCATAGGAACCCACTCAAAATGTGCATAACACTAAATTGGATGCTTACTTGAAGCATGCCAATGATGACATAGACTTTGAGTACCTTATGTCTTGTTGTATTAACTATGAGTTGCATGAACAACATGATAACATGGACATTCTTGAGATGGTAACACATCTTATAAATCATGTAATCCAAACAAGGTATAATTTCTCCAAAGTGTTGTTTGAGTGTAAACTGACAAAGGGAGATCCAATAGAGTGATTGGAATTTCTTTTAGATCAAGAGTTGACCATAGATATGATTGTACAATTGTTGTGTGAATCATATAGTCACTTGATCAAAATCTTGGTATGTTGATTAATGCCAAAGATAAGAATGAATAAGGACAAATCTTTGATGGTGATCAGTGGAAGTGATTCCAAGGGCAAAGGTAAGGCTAAGTTGAAGTCCAAGTCTTTTGCAATCAGTATATGGAAAAGGATAAGTGCAAAAGAAATATGCCCTTTTCAGTTAAGGGATTCATGAAAGAAAGTTACACCATTGTCACTTGTCTGGACATTGGAAAAGAACTATTCTCTTTATAGAGGATCTCAATAATAAGATGGATATAGAGATCTCTACTTCAGGACCTGAGAAGAAGTAAGCTAGAACTATATGGAGCAAGAGTTGTAGTCTCTACGGTTAGACGCTGTCATTCATGGGCACATAATAGAATAAGTGAATTTCTATTATGTACCCTCCATTGATGAAAATATCATGTATTTTGTATGGACAAGAATTGATGTTTCATGGCAATGCCCTATGCCTCACAAACTATACTCGATACTTGTAGAGACAAATGGGTGTGACACATATATTGAATGACTTGATGACTCAAAC
The DNA here is from genome assembly GCA_963693085.1 of Alisma plantago-aquatica. Taxonomy (NCBI): domain Eukaryota; kingdom Viridiplantae; phylum Streptophyta; class Magnoliopsida; order Alismatales; family Alismataceae; genus Alisma; species Alisma plantago-aquatica. The sequence goes on along the minus strand of OY856412.1, from coordinate 284,846,015 downwards.
AATAAATACCTATCACATTGTCATCTAGAGCACATAAAATGAGAAATGCATCTCTAGAATCCATATGATGGTTATCTAGACACTTGTGGTTATTGAACCAATAGAAACATGCATATCTTATTTGTTGAGCAATATGACAAAAGCATCTTCACTAGATGTAGTGGGAGAAGTGACTATTCTATTAGAGCTAGTACATGTTGATGTACAACAAACCTTTTAGAATGAAAGCTAAAGGTAGTTACAAGTACATAATTATATTTATTAATTCTATCAGTAGATATGGAAGTTTGTATTTAGTGAAATACAAGTATGAATATCTTGAAGTGTTCAAGGAGATCATGAATGAAGCAGGTGACTGACTTGGTAAAAGTATTAAGGTACTTCGATATGATCGATGTGTAAATACTCTGAACTAAGAGTTTGAGGACCTTCTGGAGAGACTGTGACAGTGTATCACAATGGACTCTACCTAAAACATAATTATGTGTTAGAAAGAAGGAATCACACCTTATTAAGTCAGGGTGCGATTATCAATAAAATCTGATTGATCTTACAATTTTTGTAGGGCACATGCTTTACACTAAAACTATGTACCTTCTAAAATTGTTCAAAAGACACCATATGCGATATGAGTTGGGATGTATCCCAATATGTCTTTTATAGTGATTAGGATTTAAAGCTTACAAAAGAAATTATTTTTTTGAGAAGTTTTGTCCACAAATCACATAAATATTATTTTGTTAAAATACTACTCTTATCCAATCTAGTAATAAAGTTGTTTTTTAATCCGGGTGGTTGTATTCCTGAAGAGGAATTTAGTACCAAAGGATTCAGTGGGATTAAAAGTAGAACTCAAAATGTTCAAGAAAAATAAGAAAACATTGAATCTAAAAAGGTACAATAGGAACAATGAGAATCACAAGTTGTTATGGAACTCAAGTTCCATATGTAACACAAAAGCTTATAGTTCTAGTAGAACATGTCTTGAGTTTGAAAGATGTTGATATCTTATTAACTCAAAAAGGTGTTGAGTTGATCATAGACAAACTACCTAGAAGCTATTGAGGGACCAAAATTTGATAAATGGCTTGAGGCCATAAGATCCAAGATGGACTCCATGTGAACCAACAACGTATGACCTTGGTGGATCCACTTGAAGGGGTAAAACCCATTGGGTGCATTTGGTTATTTAGGAAGAATACCAACATGGAATGGTAGATTGGTTGTAATGAACTTCAAATAAGTTCGAAGTGTTGAACTTGATGAAGTCTTTCACCATTTACCATGGTTGTATCCATCAGGATCATGCTTGCTATTGCAGCTTAGTATGACTATGAGATTTGGCATATGGATGTTAAAACCACGTTCCTTAATTGAAATAATTATAAGGATGTGTACCTGAAATACCCTAAAGGTTTTATAAATCCAATTTTGCAAATAAAGTATATAAACTACAAAAGTCAATTTGTGCATTGAAGCAAGAATATCAGAGATGGAATCTTCTATTTGACAAGACAGTCAAAGGGTTTGACTTGAGTCAAAATGAAGAATAAATATGTGATTACAAAATATTTAGTGAGAGCATATTTATATTCCACGTGATGATGGGTAATAACGTCCTTATCCTACATATGCTAAAACCTGGCAAGGAAAGTACCTTCTCAATGAAGGGTTTAGGAAAATCATCCTATGTGATACGAATTGAGATCTATAGAGATAGATTTGGAAAGCTTCTTGACCTAAGAAAGAGCACATACATTGCCAAGATGCTGAAAGGTTCAACATTCAAGACTCAGTGAGAGTGAACTTATCCATGATTCCATGGAGTTAGTCTCTCAGGAGTCTAGTGTCCCAGTTCTTGTGAAGAACATGAACACATGGATAGATGTCATATGCATTCACAATTGGATCTATCTTGAATGCAATGTTATGTACTTATCACGTTATCTCATATGTATTAGGCATAACGAGAGGATATCCAATCATCTCATATGTATTGGACATGATGAGATGATATATATACCTATCTATCAATCTTGTATGTATTGGACATGACAAGAGGGTATATGTCATATACCAGTGAGAGTCACTAGACTACCATAAAGAAAATCCCTAGGTGCTTGTGAAGAACTAAAAGGATTAGTTCCTTGGTTATGGTAATATAGAAGAGTTTGATGTAAAAGGTTACATCAATGCAAGCTTCCAAAATGACAAGTAAAATTAATGATCGCAATCTAAATTTATGTTTGACTCTACAATAGAAGTCAAGTATATTTGTGTTATAAGAATAGTACATTATACTGTATGGATCAAGAAGTTCATATGGGTGAACTTGTGTGAGGTTCCAACCATTGATGACATAGTAGAAATATTGTGACAGCATCAGAGCTACTGGACAAGCTGGGAATCTCAGATATCATACTACAACACTTCCATCTCATACAAAATGTTGTACAATGAGGAGATGTGAAATTTGGAAAATACCGACTGGAAGCAAATGTTGCTAACTCACTATAAAAGCACTTGCACAATAGAATCATGATGGACATGTTAAAGATCACATGGAATAAGATTTCTGGGTGATTATTTCTAAGTGCAAGTGGGAGTATGTTGGTATGTATGCCTAGAGAGTCAATCATATGATGATTGAAATGTGGCATTAAATACTTGATTTGATAACAATAAAGGTAATTCCTTCTATTATGTTTTGTCTAAGTCATGAGATGATGACACATACATAGTAGATGTCTAAAGAATGATGTTACTCGATGTCGTATGTCTTCAAGTATGTGACTCAAATATTAAGATCATATGAATGTTAAGAGTACATACATTCTTAATATGTCCCTAGTAGGATATTACTATGGAAGCAAAATAGACAAAAGTAATACATAAGACCAAAGTGTGTGTAGACTGATGACCAGTCTCATTAGACATGATATGTGATATCAAGTCAAGCAGACAGGTACATGCTAGAGAACAATGTATCAGATAGACCCACCATGAGAATGATACATGGAGACCATGAAATCTTAGTCAGAATCATATCTCATAGTGATAGTGGTGATTATGGTTCTTAGACCTAAATTCACTACATTCATCACATGTCATTCATGTACTTTGACACCATCAAACGTGATCCCGAATAAGGATTTCCATAACGGTGATGATTGGGTGCACTGTGACACATGGGGATAGAGTGTGAGTGATGTAGATGGAATTTGTCCCTCCTACTGGTGATTGATATCCATGACTCTTGATAAGAAAGAGTGAGAAATGTATGGCCATACTCATGTGACTAAATATGTGATATGTGAGCTCATGCGCACCTCAAATAGTCTGCTCTAGTTCAAGGAATATGGATTGAACACTGGGAGGAGGATGATTCCATATCTTGAGTTCAATCCTTATATCAGAGATAAAGGAACTATATTATCATGGTAAAACTGATCAATGATTGTAGGTTGAATTTGTTCTCCAACTTTTTGAATTTTTGGGTAGCAATGATGTATCACTAGGCAACACTCTTTGCTTGTGATGTCATAATTGGTTATGGGCATTCACTGCCAACGTTATTATGGACCTATAGGGTCTCACACATAGGATACACTCAGATTAAATGAGTTCATTCATGAATGATGTTTAGATTGATTATTAAAGGTATTTAGGTATTCAATTAAACAACTAAGGTTCAAAATTGACTGATTGGAGTGTCAGGTCAATTGCAATCAATATTGGTTGAACTTTGCCTCGACTGGACAAGTGAAATGACCATTTCACTTGTGAAACAACCATCTCACAATGTGAAACAATTGTCTCACAATGTGAAATGACCATTTCACTATGTGAGACAACTGGTTCACCATCTGGGTCGCCCAATTCAGTTTCCAATTTGATTGGAGGAAGGATTGATGTTGATGCCATGTTTCTCATTAATTGAGTCTTGAATAGCAATGTGATTCAAAATGGGAAATTGCAGGAACCGACCGGTTCACTGAGTAAACTAACTAGCTCATGCACCAACTGACTGATTGAGTGTGTCAACTGATTGATTTTCCATTCGCATGTTCCAGATAATTCATGATTCTGGACCCTTCTACTCCCACACAAATTGGAAACCCTGGCCCTAAACTCTACTATAAATAAAGGGGTACTGAGGGATTTCCAACACACATAATTGAGAATTAGTTGCTCTGACAATTGTTGTCTTCTCTGGTTGTGGTAACCAACAGAGATCTTGAGCAAGTCCTACCCATTAAAGGGAGGGATAGAGAGGGAGAGAACAACTGAGAATAATTGTGAGAAAACATATCGGTGACTAATACACAAAAAGAAGGAGAAAACTCCTTCCTATTGGCTCTAGTAGTGCAGCGTGAAGTTCCCAATGGTCTGTTTGGACTACTCTAGAGGCGGGAGGTCGTTGTTTGTCACTAGGAGGACATTGTTAACCATTGTCTGTGGTGGCCAGATCAGGAGGCCGGTGGAGACGATTGTTCGAGTGTTGTTGCTACTGAAGGAGTGTGTTGCTTCATGAAGAAGAAGAAGCATGATGCTATTGTAAGGGTAATGTCATCGGATTTTCTCCAGGACCGCGTATAGACTTGCTAACCTTCCTTCCTAGATACATTGTTGTTGATGCGATCTTGTTGTAATGGGAAACAAGTGTTTATTTTTTTTATTTATCTTGCCTATATCTGCGCCCAATTTCCCTACATAAACAAACATAATAACCATAATTATCTTTATTGATAATCAAATCATTTACAATTTGTGGAACTACAATCATCATATGATTGTCTCTCATGACGTATCACCAACAAATATATGAATGGAATAGGATAATCCCCCATGCTTCGACATATAGCCACCTAATGTCTTGTCAGTGCCACAAAGGTAGAGGTACCTTAAGTTGCATCATCATGGCCTATGAAACCCTTTTGAGACCGCTAGAGATCATCCTTGTGAAGGTTCTCTTGCACTATGGCTGATGATCATGCTTCATGAGATACTCATGCATGAGCTAGGAACCGAAGCATGGTCAGACCATTAGATTGGGTTGTGATCTCAAGCGGCCATTTTGCACAAGACGGGGGCATGCCATGACCAATTTCCAACCTCTACCCTAAGAATAGATGAAGAGAATGCCACAACATCACATGGCTCCTCTCTTTAACACTTGGCATCATCTTATGACACAAACCACCAGATCCAATGATATAGAATGATCAAAGCAAGATATAGCTTCTAAAATTCCTCATAAAAGCTATGAATGTCTGAAAATAGCATGTAGATAGTTTTTTTTAATTAGAAAAGCACAATGAATCCAATATAAAATAGTTTTAGATCCAAATTCCTATTTCTTCTATGGTGATAATGTTAGCTATTTGTATATTTGAAATTTAGTAATGACCATACCTGGTGCAATATTTCTCCAGATGCCTACATCTGATCCTAATCAATATTCAAATGATTATCTCTATACTATATCTGACCTTGTTCACTCTTGACTAGAATGATGTTAGTTTTTTATTTTACAATGATAATAAGATTGATCGTAATGCTGACAATAACTCAAATCTTGACAATGTATATTAGGGTTATTTGTTGTTCCTAAAATGACCTAGGTAGATCATTCATCCACCTTAAATATACTTGTTGATGAAATAAATGTTGAACCTCAAAATCTTTATAGACTTGTTATATATATATATATATATATATATATATATATATATATATATATATATATATATATATATATATAAACATCATACCTAGAATCCCAAATAGGAACAAAATACTCTGACCTTGAATATCTTAAAACTATGATCTTGATCCTTGATATGCATATCCCTTGACCAAGATTTGTTTTGAATTGTACTCCTAGTTGGATCTTTGTACTCTCAAAATCATTGCAGGTATGGTTTGTCCTCCTATTGACCTTGATTATAATATTGTTGGTTGTATTGCATATGTATGAGTCCCTATGCTTGGCTATGATAATTGTTTGAGATACTTTGTTCCCTATTAATTGGTCTTTTCTTTTTCATATATGTAAATTGACAAAACATGAAACATATGTTTCTAATACATGAACACTCGTCATTTGAAAGCCCTCAAACCATGGAAAAATTATGGTTGGTTTGACTTCCTTGGAAGAAATATCATCATCAGAAAGCCCTCAAACCATGGCAAACTTATAACAATATTTAATATCAATTAGAATGTCAAAACCACACTAAATTCATCAAACACAATTAGGGTTTTATGCTCTAGTTCTCTTGGTCATGCACCACAACACTAATCGCCCAAAATTGTAATTCTCCACAACTAGGGTTTATCTTGCCAAATCCTGACTATTCTTAGATATTTACATGTTTTAACACAGTTATTTAATAATCACTACCCATCATAGAGAAAAAAATTCAATCGGGCATAGAACACACAACGAGTCAGGTTACTCTAGTTACTTGGACAAGAAGTTGGCATGATTTACTACTTTATACTTAAATATGCTTCCTAATTATTTTCAAAGAGGATGATTTTTAGATTACCCCAAAATTCTTTACAATCATAAAAGTGGGGATAGAGCATTATACTCACTATAGAGTTGAATGAATGAGTTATCATCCATTGAACCAACTATAGTTATTATGTCTTTGTGGTGATTTGGTTATTGACTTCTTCATGCTTATCATTAAACGGATGGCATTGATACATTATTATGAAGTGTCAATTATATTGATCCCCACCCTCTAGATTCCCTGCACTAGGGCTTGGAAATTCTTATACATCCACACAGTCAGTTGGCTATGGACATCCTGCTATTTTCATGGTTGGTTCTAATTAGTCCCTCACGCATGGTTCTCCAACATGGAATTTCTTTAACTAAATGACCACCTATTTAAAAGGAATCTGGTCATCTATGTAATGTTCATCTTCACACCTACAAAACCCACATCCACAGAATATATATGGTATCCATTTATATTTCACTTATTAGTTGGTGCTTATGGGAAGGTTGAGGAATTATTAATAAGGATCATAAGTCAACATACTTCAGTATTCATATCACATGGTTAAGTATACCAACACTAAGTTACCGCCTATGTAAGAGAAAATTCTCATGACTATCTTCATATCCCAAATTTCCAAAGGTTATTATGAACATGATTCCATGTCAGACCATTTCCTTCTCTATTATTATCCCTAATCCAATCACTCAAGTAATGGAGGCCTTGCCTTAAAAACCCATGGGACATTACCAACCAAAGATAAAGATCATTAGTAGCATTAATATTTAGGGAAAATGGTTCTTAGTTCTTAATAGAAGTTTGATTTTTCCCATTTTTACTCCATGCTTCATTTTGAAAAATATCTAAGGGAATATATGTGCAATTTGCTCACATATAGCATGAAAGCATGTCATTTGAACTATCTTCGTCTACATTTACTCTGTATTGTCTATATAATGATTCCCCATTGATCATTAGGATCGCAAAAGTTAAAGAGGGTATCCTTTGACCCTGCTGATAGTTTGGGAAATGGAGAAACACTAACCATAGCTTTGGATTAAAGTTGTTTACACATACCACCACGTGACATTTATTGTATTGGGCATGATTTGATGAACATCAAGCCTTCACAATCTCAACCTTGTTAGGTTTGGATGTCCCTTTTCCGTATGCATCCCACTCTCTCCTTTTTGTATATGATTTATTTCTATGCTTGCTCTATTATAAAACACATTTAGATGAATTAATAAATTTTCCTATCTCTAGAATTATATGATACCATCGTTATATAGATATATATACAAAACTTGTTTTCTTTGAAATCAAAGGATATCAATATATTGTGGAAAATTCCTTAGAATGTGCTAATTTTCTTATTTGTTATAATATAAAGGAGTGCATACTATCATATCATGGTGTATCAATTGTTCCACCTTGTTACAAGCCTAAAAGATAATCCTTGTTTCCTTGACAACTGACCCCATTTGGCATAAGGATGGGATTTAGAAATGTTGATTGAGTTGGTTATAAGTTTGAGTTTGGCCACTCTAGATTTGTCCAAAATTCTATTTGGGAACTTAGTATGGTTCTAGTTTAATCATGTTTGGGTAGCAGTCAAAAATGCAAATGTGCGGTCTAGATACAATATGTTTTTAGTTAGATTCTATTTGGAAAACATAGGGACTAGAAATATTGACTTTGTATGTGTTATGGTTCTGGTTTAGTTCTGTTTGGTTTGCTTTCAAAATTGAAGGGTTCATTGTGGATGTAATATAATGGCTAGATTTTTTTGGGATAATACACATGTGTATGGATGAATTTGGCATACATTCTTGTTGGCATGACTTTAATTGACCATTTGGAACAATACTAGTCGTGTAATGTAATAATAATGATTTAACTATTAATTTCAACAAACACACACATATTTTGACATTGGTTTATATTTATTTGACAATTCATACCTTGTTTCAATATTGATTGACACAAACTTGTTTCGTTATTTGATTGCACCTGGTTTTAGGATATAAGCAAAGCAAAGATAATGAATTCTAAGAAAAATTTATGTCATTATCCTTCTCCACCCAGGAGAAGGACAATAATAAAAGATAGTGGAAAAGATATCTATTGAAGCACAAAATATTTGGTATTAGAAAACTCTATGAGTAGGGAGATAGGTGTGCATTTTGAAAGGAATGACTACTACTTATATAGCCTATATATGTATACTATAGTTAGTTTCTGATGTATATTTGGATTAATTTCCTCTCTTAATTTTCCTCATTCAGTTGAAAATCCAAATTGTTCCAAAAAAGTCAACATATTATTTTTTATCTCTAAGTTATTTTTTCAAGGTTTTATCTATAGTTTATATATAAACAATTAAGTCATTTGTTTCATAAGGTTTGTTTAATGATATAATAGTAAATACGACAATTGATTTATTATTAATTATTAGTGTATATGTATATGGCCAAAATGAGTCTTAGTATTACTCTACTATTCTTAAACAATTGGGGAATTCAAATACCTTTAAATAATCATTCAAAAATATTTATGATCTTTTGGTGTGTTCCCAATATTCTCCTAGTATTCTTACTATTAGAGTGTATGAATATGGTTAATGTCATTAAACCCTAAACATAAGTTATTTCTATCATTCACGTGCATATAGGCCATAGCTCTTATTGCATTTATGATTCACCATTATGTTGATATTGACCTTCCTATTTTTTTCAAAATGATAGTTGGTTTCAACTTGATAAAATCAATGTGGATATTTTGAAATGTAATTTCCTCATTTTATGTAATTAATCTAATAGGTTGTCTTAGCCCTATTATGATGTGTCACTCTAACACCCCACTTTATAAAACATATCTATTACTGAGGGAAGGAGAACTCTCAAGGGGATGTCAAAAACATGATAATCATTGCATAAAAATTGAGTTTGTATATAAAACAACACATGATAAAAATAACATTTCTCATACTCAAGTCCTCAACATAACTCATACATGAATAAAACTAAACATTTTCACCCTTAAACGACATACACTCTCTCATAAACATGAAAAGAAATCTAAATTAGGTATAATGAAACCCCACCAAGGCTTTTCTTCTGAAGATCCTTGAGCTACTCCTCACACATCAGTTGGCTTTATCCTCTAATCTTGCTCCTTACCTACAAGCATCGCTCGCCCAGCCATGCATCAAACAAATTAATAAGTGGAATAAACCATATTATAACTTTAATAAAGCAAAAGTAAAAAATAGATTGTAAACATTAAACATTGAAAAAGAGACACAATTGATTTTATATAATTTCTTTTCTCTTGAAATTTTAATATAAGATCCTCAGGTTTTCCACCAAAGTGACTCTTCTCATATGCACCAAAGTGCCTCTTGGGTTGCAGAGAAGTACCTCTTCTCTTATGCACCTAAGTGCCTTTTAATTTTTCTCTAAGGAGCCTCTTGGTGAGGATCTTATATAAGTTATCTTTTAACATTATCTTTCTCTTGAAAATTCTTTAAGTTCCTCTTAGATCTTATTTTTAACTTTGTATTTAATGTACACAAATATGATACAATAACATTTACAGTAAATATGACATTCACTTCATTATAAATTCATTGACTTTTGACAATTGAAATAGCAAATAATACATTCATACATTCATTGTACATACATATATACAATCAATCAATTACTTGTGTTCAAACTACATGGACCACTTACCTCTCTTAGAGAAGATATTAATTTTGTTATTTGGTTGAGGAAACCCTAATTACTCCATGGGGCTGATTGAAACCCTAATTATACTGTTAAAGAAATACTCATCCATTAATAATTAATATCAACTTGATTTATAGGGTGTACTTGTCTCCATCATCTTATATTCATGAATTAACTGAATTTTTAAGATAGCATAATAGATAGGCATTGAAACTATTTTATTTGGATTTTGTATTTTTTTTATGAACTTGGTATACAATTTTGCTATATTCTAATACTTCTAGTAGTTTGTATGGTTTTTGCAAAATCTGACTAGTAAAAGAAAATATACCTTGATTTGTTGGATGATGTGGCAGCCCACCATTAGAACACATCACCCAGGGCCCACAACTAAGCACTCAGAAAAAGAGCACGACGCAAAGTTAGTTTGCCCTTAAACATGTTGAAGATTGACTGGTTTAGCTTCGTGAACCTGCTTGGTGAAACACAAGATTGCCAAAAGCCAACCAACACGATCCCCGATCGTGGCCATGTTGGTGTTGTGCATCAGATTGGACAAGAAGTATGGAGCCACTCTCTATGTCTCCTCCACCTTGGTAGGGGATGCGCTCCACAAATCTTTAGTCTGTCTTCTTACCCCAGGTACATATGCACAAAGCGGGGTGTTGTGCTAACCCATCCCTGTGACATGGGGGTGCCATCGTCCACTGGATGGGAAGCTGAGACATTGTCTTCCCTTGTCACCAGCGTCATCTTGGGACTCTAGAGGGAATCAGATGAGGTGTAATTTGGATATGATAAGGGAGGTTTCAAGGGTCCATGCCTAATGAAACAATGTGAAGATGATCTCTTGCACTGGGATGCACTACCAAGAAGGATTTTGTCATAAAGAAGATGAGGGGATTAGTAGGTTAGAAATGAGAGTTTGGACCATTGTTGGTCATTGCCATCTAATTCACACAACAAGGACCACTACAAATCCCCACTCTGGCAACATTGGTCTACCTTCATCCTTATACACACACACACACACCAGGCAAACCCCTATTCATGTCCATGCTAGATAACTGATTCTGATCGTGACTTGTTGATGGTCTACAATTAGTTGAACTCATGCTTCTATTTGCAGAGTGCAACTTGTCCTTGTCTTCTCATTTCTTAAAGCTACTAGGACGGGAAGTCCCGACAAGAAAGGCCTCTGTTTTAGGGAGTCTTATCCCTCTCTACTTTTCTATTGTAGTATGTGTCTCTTCATACTCACAACAATAGTCTTGTATATTATAATTAAATAAAAGCTCATTCAAAAACATTTTCGTGCCAAAAGTCAAAAAGCAAAATGGAATATGATATACTCTCTAACTCAATTTCCTATAATCAAATATATTGCTTCTCTTTCTTAGATCCTTTTAGATTTCTATTTGTTAATATATTAATCAATCAATTAATTAGATCATTATGTGGATATGCCACTCCTTATTTATCATAACTAATTTAAGATTATTTAACTCATTGTTTACACCACCAAACAACTTCAAATATTTCCTACTTAACATAACCTCTAGTTCTTCATATATAGAATTTCTCAAATCTAAACCCACGTCCATTATTTTCTAGTTTGAGAGTGTCTTCTACTTATTATTCCCTTTCCAAATTAAACTTCTATTCAATTATACTAAACTATCTAAACATAGTTAGCGACTGATATTTTAGGAAAGCTAGATATTATTGATTTAATTCACATAAAAATTGTTAGGTCAAATTATTATTACAATTTTACTTTACCCCTTATGGGTCACCAATTGACTAAATTGGGTTGTATTGACTTACAATAGGAATATCACAATGAAATTTTCCCTAAATTTAGTACAAACCAACTTTAAAAATTTTAATTTGATATCTTCATCACATTAGGGTTTACTTGAAAATCAAGTTTGAAATGTTCAACTTGGGTCTATTTGCATTGAAGTCCAAGATATGAAACTAATAAAAAATGCTAATAAAAACTCTAATCTTACTTTAATTAAATTTTGGGATGTTATAGTGACACAACGCCACAATATAGAATGCTAGTGTGTTGCTGAAAGTGGCTACCTCTGCAACCTCTTTTGCTTGAAAGTATAGTTTAAAATATCGTAGACATGTTCATAAGATAAGCTTAATTTCTTCCTTACTATGAATAAGTGTTTCTGATGTAACTATTTATTCATAATTTTTTTATATCTATTTGTCCACCTCGATATAAGTTGCAGAAATCACATATCATAAGAAAACTTGTGTCACTGCTTCTTCTCTACACATAAGGAGTGAAGGATAGCGATAGGAGATACTGGACCTCTATCACCCCATCATTTAAATCAACCAGTTCACAATATCTAATAAGTCATTGTATCTTGGATCTGAACAAACTCTAGGAATTGCACATATTATTCAATAGGAGATTATATATTTATACCTTACTTATGATTCTTAAGTACATTCAAAGTAATTTTTCCCTAACTTTCATCCCTAATTTTTGAAATCCAAACTATTCCAACTTCAATCACATGCTCTTCTTTATCTCTAGTTTATTATCGAAATATTGATTTTTCATTTTGTTGGTGTGGGGCCACTTAAATGAATTAAGACTTAATATGTAATTATATGTAATTAATTATAATATATACATAAATAATCAAAAGGATTCCTTATGTTACTTTAGTGTTTCTGGACAATTTTAATACCCTTATATATTATCATTTAGTCAAATTTGTGCTCTTGTGATGTGTTTCCACTATTGGCCCGATGTTATTTACAGAGTGTATGTATATTACCAATGTCATTAAACTCAAATTCTAAGGTATTCTACCATTGGTTCTACATCACTAATATATTTTCACTTAGGTTATAACTCTTATTGTATTTATGCAATATGTATGCTTCTATTGTTATGTTGGTTACAATGTACTATTTTTCTTGCCAACTATGTAAGATTAATTTGGCTCACTTTGATATCTAATGTCCTCATTTCCTAAATTTATATGTAGAATAAAGCTACATTCTAACGTACCAAAATCCACCTATCCTAACTCTAGAAACCCTAATCCCATGGATAGGGGATTAGTATGCCTAGATGCTTAGAATATCCAAATATGGTCAAAGATATACCCTAATACACATGTTGTATCCTAATGAACATTTCATGCACATAACACTAATAATTAAAACATAACCCTAACAATGGATACATATGACACTGGCCATGCTTTGGAGAAGTAAACACTTGTAAAATGATGACTTGAATATATGGACCTTAAACTAGGAGTTGATACATGTTGATGAGGTGTATAGTAATCATGTTGACTTAAATGATAAGTTATAATCACCTAACCCTAGTATATATATGTTTGGCATAACATATGATATATTAGTAATATTATGTTCTTAATCACGTCATAAAATATGATACACACAACCATGGATTAATATGTAAATGAGTTTATAATATATGTAACATATGTCACCTTGTTCACTAATACACACACAATGACTTAAATATGCATATTTAGTAAGATGATGTAGATGAATATAAATGGACGACTCATGTGGAATATAGTGTGACTAATATATATATATATATATATATATATATATATATATATATATATATATATATATATATATGCATAATTAGTAAGATGATGTGGGTGAATATAAATGGACGATTCATGTGGAAGATAGTGTGGCTAATATACATACACACACACACACACACACACACATATATATATATATATATATATGTATGTATGTATGTATATATATATATATATATATATATATATATATATATATATATATATATATATATATATATATATATATATATATATTGACCCTCTCAGGTGTTTGGCCTCCGCCATAGGTGCGGGAGAGGGGGAGATAATGTCTCTCTTAATCCCATATATATATTGGAATAATAATTGGACGTTTAATGTAAGTGGAGATAACTAATGTGAAACTATCTAAATGAATATTGAATTAATAGAAATAATGGGTTAGGTAAGTAAAGTATGGAAATTCATGCAATATAATACACCATAATTGTCTTGTAACAATATGAGGATAACATAGATGATAAATGTTGATATATAACAATAAATAATGAGATAATGGAATTAAATCCCTAATTATATTAGAACTCATAAAGGAGTCTTACAAGTTAAATCTAACCTTAAAATTGGACTCCATGGGCCCTAATTATCTAAGATGCCAAGTTTCAACTTAACTGGATAATGCTAGCTACCCTATTATAACTAGAGAAGTTAATCCTCAAATATGTACTATATATATGAGTCCAACTATGGCAGTTCTATTTAAATCTTGATTTCACATTTTACAGTTACATGCCTGATTTCTCAATTTCTCCTAAAGTTGCATGTCACACATTTCGCAAAATTGTTGATTCCTTGTGAGCCTCTAGATATACATCACACATGTATTAACCTATCCCATGTCTTGAGTCCTACCTCTGTCGGGACTCCATAGTCCATTGGTTCTCCTAATCATCCTCTTTATATTACCTATCTCTTCTCTCCTTCTCACCCATGACTCTCATTCTATCCATGTTCCACAATTTGAAGCAAAGTCTCCAACCCCTATTTATCTAGGTTTGGGTATCTCTACAACCCATTCTGTGAAGGGGTTCTCCTTTCCCCTATTTCCTTCTCCCTATCAAAGTTCCCCTTTACTAGACTCGACGCTTATATGAATACATTCTCTATCCAGAATAGCATCCCTAGAAACATAGTTCAACCCTTCTTTATTTTTATATTGCTCCTGCACCTATCTCACCCATGTCCATCTACTTTGAGTCACCGTATAGGGTTTGAAAGTGCACTTGTGGTCATCGGGAACTCATCTAGGAATCTAGAACTCCATGGTGGATCTTTGTATACATAATTTTGGGCCCAATTTGAAGGTTATCAAGTTTGTCTGTACTATCTTTATAGTTTTGGTCACTAATTTTGATCTACAACTTTCTAGCATCAACTAGCTTGTTTATTCTATTTACAATTTCTTTTGATCTTGGGAATTTTTGGTGCCTTCTCTTTCTTTGGTTTTTAGTTAGGATCTTTCTAGAGATTTTGACAAGAGCTTCCATGGCAGGAAGCCTTTTGATCTTCTCTTACACCCTCATGACTCGTGCCATGACTTGGCAAGACCGTCTGGGTTAGGCGAGGATGACGGTTAGCACCTTGACTCTTATATTTGCTCTGGTGTTTGAGATGAATGTTCAATGTTTCTTTGTTTTAGTCATGTGTCTGAGCCTATGATTAAAAAATTTGCCCATGAGTTCATTGAATCATGTCACTCTCGTCATGGTGTCTTTAGTCTTTCAAGTTTTATTTTTGTGATTCAGCTCACCTTGATTTCACTGACCAAGTTTATAAGCCTATCATGTCATGCACCAAGATAATGATGCATGATTCAAGGTCTTTCTAGTCATTTGCTCAAACTTTTAGATTAAATTTTAGTAAACATTATTAAGTTCAATAATTCATAACAACTAATCTATAGGTCAGAAAATAAAAAAAATATTGGAATAAGAAATCTCTAGAATATTATATACAACATACAACCTAAATTCAAATCATAACAAGAGTGGATAATTTAGGGTGTGAGACTACATATTAGTTTATGATTCATATATTGGAATGTTATAATAGGTGAAGGATACCCTTCTCGAACCCAGGGTTAGACTTTAACCTATTGGTACACAAGTTGAGGTATGTCGCTTATCTCTATGAGTCATATTGGATAATGATTTATATTTTTTCTCTCTCTTTGGCTTGATTGTGGAATATTGCTTTATATGTCACTTGGTTATACATACTTGACCCGGTTGGATCCAATTCATTGAAGTTTATCTTATGAACTGTTGGAAGTGCAAATTGAATATATTTCTTTGATATTGTTGATACTTACTGATTTTGCAACCCTTGTTGCATTTGCATCTCATTTTTTTCATTTAATAATGGAAATCCTAAATTGATAATTTGCTTGGGATAAACTTATCTTAACTCCATATTAAATGCATGTTTTATTTTTAAGACTACTATTATCTATTTCTAGCATTACATTATGGGGTTGGACCCCATTGTATAATTTTTCTCATATATCGGCTTTTGTTGCTCTCACCTAGCATGAGGTGCTCTCACCTTATATATATATATATATATATATATATATATATATATATATATATATATATATATATATATATATATATATATATATATATATATATATATATATATATATATATATATATAGACACACACACACACATATATACATACATACATACATACATACATACATACATACATACATACATACATAGGCTGATAAGGAGTGGTTCAAGTGGTTAAGCACGGTGTCCCCTAACAAAGGGACCCAAGTTCGAATCTCAGTTGCCGCCTTGATTTACCACCCTCTCGGGAGTTTGGCCTCTTCCACAGGCGTGGGAGGGGGGGAGAAATCTTTCTCTCTTAATCCCATACATACACCCACACATATATATATACATACATACATACATGCACATATATATATATATATATAAAGAGGATTGTAAGCTCTATGACCTCTTTCCTAGGCACATGATGTGAAACTGTTCTAACCCTTCTATTGAATGATTGTAATGTACCGTATAATTTGCATGCAACTAAATTCACTTGAAATGGCATGAAGGATTTTGATTATTGTTCTCTATAGATGTTAAGGCAAAAATTTATGATTGTACCTTATTGTTTCTTCATATAACCTATGTGTATTACTATATGAAGATCCCTTTGATATCCAATTGGATTGTCTACCTCCCTTTTCATTGGGAACCTTGTTTATTATAATTCGACGTGCTTTGACCATATATGTGTTGTCGATTCTCTATTTTAAACACTCCCAACTCTTTCAAATAAACTTCCATATGTTCTTCTCTAGTAGGGGGTGTTCCCAACCCCTTAGCTGGAAAAGATCTTGTCATAGTTGAGTCCGAGCTGCATTTTTTACACATGAGTAGCTCTTTTTGCATGGTGATAGATTAGAGTAGCTAGGTTGTCCTTTACAACATCTTATCTATAGTTTATTTTCCTTTTCTTTCCATTTATACATACCATATGTGGTGATGAACGATGATGTAAATGACGATCATAATACTTAGAACTTTATCCTTTGCTCCTACACTTTTAGTATTTGATACATTGCATACTTCAATTTTAGTCTACCATCCTCTGCAAAATATTCATTGTGGCATTGGGCACTGGATGTATTCTAATTTTCCCTCAAGTAAATGAGTGGCTCCTCTATAGGGTTCCACTCCTTACAAGTATGGTATCAAAGCCAATGTATTATATTAATTTGATTATTTTAAATACATCTCCCATCAATTTTCCCCTCTCCAATAAGTTCCTTATAGGATCATTAGCTTATATGAAAACTCTCTAACATAACACTCTAGAATATGTCTTTTTTGACCATTTTAAGATGAGATAAGTATATAGAGTCTGAACGGATGTATATGACAATCTTGAGTGAGGTAACCCTCAAGCGATTTGATACCATGTGCCTTTTCCCACAAGATACAAGTGTGATTCTCCATGTTTTTTTTGTGAAGCTATGAGATTGGACTCAAGAGTAAAATTGTGTGATAAGGATTATGGAGTATGTATTAAGTGGAGATATCTAAAGTAGAACCAGATGATTGGGTAGACTATCCTTAGGATCTAGACTTTGATGTATAAGATGTTGAAGAAACACCTCATGATGGACATCTGAATGCCATTGGTGGTGAAGAAGTTCATGAAACTAATGATGAATGTAACCCTTATGCTTTTAGTTAAACTGAGTTTATAGTTATGTTTCATGTGATCCATGTTCATTGGTGTAATGATGGATGTTATAGATGATGCTACATTAGGTTATAATAGACTCATTTTTATGTTTTTAGTTTTGTTTGACTTATTTTGTCGGGACCTCTTTTTTTATCAGTATTAATGCCAACCATTATAGGGAACTCAGAGCCGAAACCCAGATTATGAAGCAAAACAACTAATTCTCAGAAAATTTAATGTCAACCATTAGAGGGAAACCCACCTAAACATATATTATAAATCTAACCAACTAATTCTCAGCAAACTTTATTAACATAATATATGAAAACCACAAAGAAAATTTTCCTTTTTCTTCCTGATAAAACCTTGTAACAACACCTCAATGACAATATATTTAATCACCATAATTCATATTCAAATCCATTAAAACTAGAATTAAGACTTATTACTCATATGTAATTCAATTTACATCATTTACATGAACATGAAATAACAAACTTGATCTACAACCCATCTTGAGAAAGAGAGCTTACATGCATTTAAATCAACCTAGATTTTTTCTTTACATCTTCTTTGCCATGACCTCTCTGCTAGATAACATTACACCTAAAATATTTAAAACAATCTCATGAGACTTATATAGAGCCCCAGTGAGTGGATACCTCCCACTCAAGCTAGGTACTATCAACATCAGATTAAGTATAACAAACTCAAAGAAACTTGTAGATATTGAAAAGTCTAAAAGATAATTCTAGCATCTAGTCAAATCCAATTTACTATAATATTATACTCAATAAAATAAGGTAATCACTTAGACCAAATCTAAATTTATAACATCTTTTAGAGAATGTTTATGAACAAATCAGTAGATCTTGCTTAATTCAGAATGATAATCCATTAGTATGAGTAATAATTCAAGACCTAAACATTTAAAATCATGACAATAACATCATCTTTGTGATGCCCCACCAGTCGACCAACATATCTTGTAGTCCCAAAGCTAAAGTCCACATAAGACATATTTACCAAATAGTATCATCAAATGATAAGTAATCCAAATCATATTCAAAGTACATAAAAATCATATCTACTAACTACATGTCACTATTTAAGATTAGATTACAAACTAGATAGATAAGAATACAAAGCATATAATCTCTATTCACTATTTTCCACAATAGGAAACATAATTGAAAATGGTAAAAAATCATCTAGCAGTACAAGGAATGTCACAGACATTCAAATTATATTCTACACAGCTTGTCAAATTTTATTCATTTCCCCTAAAACTACTTGGTGTATACCTCACAAGGTATAAGTCGCCACGCTTGATTCTCATATCAATGACTCACCGTCACTATCTTAGGATTAGACAGTCACCCTAAGATATCAACAACATACCCTGGTCTACTCAGGGTTGCCTAAAGAGACTCACGACTTCATCTAGGGTACATGAGATAGGAACCAACAAAATTGTATATTACATATCACAATATTGATCATATTTTCGTATTTCACATATTTCATTCATCAGAGTCTATTCACCATGGACATAGACTTTTGCAGCAAAGATTTAGGGATAGAGCCACAACAAATAACTCACTCCAAAATCCTGGTGGTCTAACCTTTAAAGTCTCCATACACACTATGAAAATCCTTCTCATAATTCTCTGACTACTACAAGGAGATATGTTTCATTTCTCTAGTGTGGCACTATAGGGAAACTCACATTTCTCAGGGCACCTAACTAGATGTGTTATCATTCCACTTGTTATTAATCCTTTTTACTCAGCTTAAAGAAGATTTAATATCATTTATCATGTGTGTATATTCTCACATTACTAGAATAACATGAATCAGAATGGGCTTATAAAAAAGATGATGATTAAAACAAGAAGCACAACAAATTTATAGTTTGTGACACAGATGATTCTTTCCATTTTCCATGTCATTTTGTATCGGTCATCATCAATGAGATGTCAGCCCAATACATAATCTTGTTGTCCAACATTTACCCTCATCATGATTTCTCAAATGTAATTAGTGAATGTTAAATTCAATCTCAATGTATTTTTATCAGTTCATTTTATATCAAAGTTCTCAAAAAATATTCACAGAGGCATTTAAATTAGGAATAGTATATGCATATAGACATCTTATATCATTCATCATACTTAGGATAGGCTCTTCATGAAACATATACCTATTATATTTGATTTCTATACATGTGAATAAATCTCAAAGCATGACTACACATAACACACTTAATATTCATCACTTTCTATTTACCACTCTTCAATTAGGGCTACTTTTCAACGCACAAGTGATCCCACTAGAAATTCACCAGAGAAGATCAGTCTTAGAATACAAGTATCCTAACATACAATTGCAATCCAAGAGCACATTCATATAAACCAATTCATATCCAGGAACCTCATCTTGTGATTTAATTATATTATACTCATGCATTCCTTTATCCCTCATTTGAGATCAGACTCATTAGATCATATAGCTCATTATTTTAGGGTTAGAGTTAGATTCTTAAACCCATCTGCTAACTTTCAACATTTCACTTCATTTCATATCCATTAGTTTTAACTTTTTTGATTTCATGTTCACTACTACTCCAGGATCAAACTATTTTGAATTGAATTAACATATAAAGTTTCTCTCTCAATCAAAATATTTCATAATCCGATTTCAAAATATTTCATTCAATTTAGGTCAACCCACATGTAGTTACAATAAATCGACTATATACTTCATCATACACATTTCATTGATTTCATTCTTAACTTGTCATCACCATTCACTTAAATCTTGTCTATTTCCTTTCTTGTAATAGATCAGTGTACCATGTCATTGACTCCCAATAGCATTCTTGTAATTTATAAACATCACTATGTATCTTATAATACTACTCACTTCAGCTTAAAAGAATGGAATAGGTTACATCCTCGTACATCATAATCCCTAATCATCCTTCCCAATTCATTGTTATGTAGCTTGTACAAAAGGACCCACATTCATGTGAGGGTTTTCTCATTATTTTATAAATCACACTAAAATAGATGCATTACGATTATATCATATTATTAGATACATCAACTTCACTTGAAATACTAATACCTACACTTCATCATTACATCACATTTACGACATTATATACATGTTATAACTTTCTCACTCATACTTGTCTTAATACTAACCTTCTAGGGTTTTCAAGAAGTCATCTCAGTTCAATGCATCATAATAATCATATTATTAATAATTCTCATTAAGGTTTATAGAGGTTCATTGAGTCTATTCAAGACACAAGGAAACCCTAGATTCCATAACACAATCAACCAATCATTTACAACTATACAATGATTTATTGACTCATTTGGGTCCATCCCTCAATAACCCTAGACATGGATTCCCTTCATATCAAACTCTCATATATTGATCCTCATTTACATTTCACACATTAAATTCAAGTAAGGATTCGAAATTTCAATAGAGAAATTCATGATTATTAGTTCAAATATGATTAGATTCACATCATGAAATTTCCAAGCATATCACCTATTTACTGAATTTTAAGAAAAAATGGTATAAATCGATACAGTTCTCTATGCATATTACATTTCATACATATTGAATCAATAGATCAGGAACTATCCAAACACAAATTAATGAGAAAGGATCTAAATCAGTAGCCTTTATTTCCCCAAAATCATCCCAATTGATTATACAATTGCATACAAGTACTAGCAATGATCTTAATTATTTTGGTCAGATGTAATTAAGCCTTAAACATGATTAACAAGCTTATTAGGGAGAGAAACACTAACCCTAAGGTGAACAAAACCTTAAAACGTAGGTCAAACTCTGAATTCTATAAATCCACCAAAGTTCTAGCTATTGAATCAATTTCTTCCTCCTCTCAACCCAAAAACCCTAGAAATAGAGAATAGAGAGAATGGTTGAGAAAAGAGGGAGATTAAATATCATTAAGAATCAAATTAGATAAGGGACAAAATCTTGACATGTGAGAGAAAATTCACCACGAGAAACTATGCAAAGAAGCTAAACTTACTAGATTTCATCATTTCTTGGATGATAATACCCTCGATTGTCAATTCCACCAATTTCTCCTCTCAAGCCCTAACTCTTCTTCTCTCACTGGGATTTTATTTCTATGGAATAAATAACGAAATACGAGAGCTCCTTGTGTGCTATGCTACTCATATAGTTCAATCAAGGTGCTTCGGTCAATGCAAATTGACCTAACTTTCCACTTTCTTTGATTTTAGCATTTTTTTGTCATAAAGATGTTACTGAAAATCATTTATTGAATATATCAAAGATTCTTAAAAAATTATGAAAACTTAACATGTTTGAAACAAAATTTCAGAGATTTAGTAAAAATTTCAGATAAATTAGAGTTAGCAATAAATAACTAAAAATAAAATACGACACTGCTATATTATAGTCTACAACTTGGTCAGTCGAGTTGTTACTGATAAGAAACTTGGCCATTATTACACTCTATAAGAATCAAATATTATCTAGAATTATGAAAATTTGACATGATGTTTGAAATGGAGTTTCCAAGCACCATATAAAAATTCAGATTAATTGGATAAAAAAATAAAAAATAAAATTCAAATACCATACTATAATATTTCAGCCCAAAGGCTTGATTATCTCACTTTGTCCTAGGAAAAATCATTCCACAAATAGGTCAAAAAATTATTTAAAATTCTGATATTTTTCAAGAATATTAATAATTGAGTATTATAAATCGTATCCAAATTTCCACTAAATCAAAATTGTATATAAAATACTAAAAATCATTTACTACACCATTATATGTATCAAATTATGTATACATATGCTACCAAAACCCTTTGACCAATTAGGGTTTTATATTCTCAAACCCTAATTATTTGAAGTAAAATCATGATCATAATTTCTCATTAGGTTTTAAAGAATCATAATTAGACCACCATCACTGATCAAGCTTGAGTAATGATCAATCTACTAAGCACACAATCATCCAAGTAAACCCTAATTAGATGACTAATTCTAAATTGGGTCATTACAACTTAGGTTAATCGTTTTTTAGGGATGAGTTTAGTAACTTGATAGTATGTGGATATGCTGCTTTCGCTACAAATCACTTTTCAAGGGTTGAGTCTTGTAATATACCAAAATCTACCTATCCTTACTCTAGAAAACCTAGTCTCACGGATAGGGGGTTAGTATAGTTGGGTCATTAGAATGGACACCATGGTTAGAAATATACCCTAATACACATGATTGTAACCTAGTGAACATTTCATGCACATAACATGAATAACTCAAACATAGCCCTAACAATATGTACACGTGACCCTGTCCATGCTTTGGATAAGTTAACACTAATAAGATTATGACTTGAATATATGGATCTTAAACCAAGACCTTATACATGTTGACAAGGTGTGTGTGGTGTATAGTAATCATATTGACTTAAACTATATGTTGTAATCACCTAATGCTAACCCGCATATGTTTGATATCACATATATGAGGCATTAATGACATTAAGTGTTTAATCACATAACAAATCTCAACACACATGAAATGAATCTAATAAAATAACCATGGCTTAATATGTAAATGAGTTCAATAAATATATAATAAATGTCACCTTGTTTACTAGTACACACATAATGACTTAAATATGCATAACTGTAATCTAATGTGAATAAATATAAATAGAAAGAATAATAATTGCACGTTTAATGTAACTGGAGCTAACCAATGTACCATTATCTAAACTAATATTGAATTTAGGGACTTGACATGTTAAATAAGTAAAATATGAAAATGCATGCAATATAATACACCATAACCCTTTTGTAAAGATATTATGATAATAAGACTCTAAATTTCAATGTTGATACATAATATAAATAACAAGATAATGGAGTTAAACCCTAATTGTATTAGAAACCATAGAAGTTAGTCTTAGAAAGTTACATCTAACATAAATTTAGATTCCTTAGTCCTAATTATCTAAGATGCCAAGCTAGAACTTAATTGGATAATGCTAGATATCTGATTTTAATTAGAGAAGATAAACCTCAAAGTGCACTCTATATATGGGTCAAGCTATGGTTTAGTTCTATTGAAATCTGGATTTCCCATTTTACAGTTACTTGACAGATTTCTTAATTTTTCCTAGAGTTCCATATCACACGTTCTTGAAAAATCGCGGGTTCCTTGTGAGATGCTAGATCTACATTACATGGGCATTATCCTATCTTCTACCTTGAGTCCTACCTCTTCTTAGACTCTATAGTTTGTCAGTTCTAGTACTCCTCCTCCCTAAATTCCCTCTCTCTTCCATCCTCCTCTCTTATAACTATTTTTAGATCCACATTCCTTACTTTGAAACAAAGTCACCAACCCCTAGTTTACCTAGGTTTGGGTATATCTACAGTCCAGTCGATGAAGGGGTTCTCTTTTCCATTATTTCCATCTCCCTGTCAAAGTTTCCACTTTACTAGACTCCATGCTTATATAACTACATTGTCTAATGATCGCATCATTTCTAGAAACATAGTTGAACCCTTCTTTATTTGATCGTTGCACACCTATCTTACCCATCTCTATCTCCTAGAGTCACTGTCCAGGGTTTGATAGTGCATTAGTAGTCGTTAGAACTCTTTTGGGAATCCAAAACTCCAAGGTGAATCCTTATGAAGCTTTATGTGCTTTATTCTAGGCCCAATCTGAGGTATATCAAGTTTCGCCTCTTCCCATTCTATCCATATATTTTTGGTCATTGAACTTTTCTTTATATCTTTCTAGTGTTTCTAGATTGTTTTCATTCATTAACAATTTCTTTTAATTTTATTAGCATATTTGGGTGCCTTCACTTAATTTGGTTTTTAGTTTGGTGCTTTTTCCAAATTTCATCTAGAACTGCCATAGTGGGAAGTGGTTTGAGCTTCTCTATCAGCCTCGTGAATCATGTCATGGCATTTTGAGACTATCAGGGTGACTCAATGATGATGGTCAACACCTTGGTTCTGATGTTTTGTCTAGTGTAGATTCAACATTTGATATGGAGGTTTGATGTTTCTATGTTTTCATCACGTGTCTGATCCATCAAGGAAGTGACCGATAATCATTTATGAATTTTGCCCATTAGTTCACTAAAGCATGCCATACTTGTCATGGTTTTTTAGTCTTTTAAGTTATATTTTGGTTCTTCACCGAGGCTTGATTTAAGTGACAAAAATTACAAGTCTATCATGTCACACACCAACTGTAACATCTCAAACTTTTACTTATATGATTTAGAGTTCAAAAATGAGTTTCGTGATAAATGTTGAACAATGGGATTAATGGAAATAGCCATAAATTATAAAATTTCATATACATTAAGAAAATGGTGTATGATGTTCCATTATGCATTACATAACCCACCATTATCTTAATATGAAAACAATGAGATATGACTCTTTCTCTCTCTCTCCTGAAACTGTCTTTAATATACATAAAAAGAGAATGAATGGATCATCGCTCTCAACCACTAAATTGAACTCAATGAATTCACAAAGGACACCTCAACTTTATTACATCTTTTAATATGAATATGTTGAGATAAATACATATATAATTTTTTTTGAAAAAAGTTAATCAAAACCTAAATCTAATTATAAGGGAAGATAGCAAACCCATAAATCTATATACATTTCAATTTTGAAGTCATTAGGACTTCGTTTGACCCCTCCAATGAATCTATAAAGTTTCAATATAGTTTGAACCCAAAAGAAGCCATTATTTTTGAATAAGTTAAAGTGATTTCATATGATTCATTCTTTCTCATGCACTGTCACGCGCTATGATTTTGCTTTGTCTTGCATTTTCTAAAAACATGGTTTTTTCTAGACCCTCAGATGCGGATACAATGGTTAGACAAATCGTCTCTTACCTCGAGTCTGTGAGAGCCTGGACTCTATATAGGCCGTTAGATATGTGTTCCCTTACCTCTCGTGTTTCCCTCTCATGCTTTTTCCCTCTCATCACAAAGTCTCCACACAGTTTTCTTCTTTCTACGTTTGTCCTGCTTACCTGAACCCAGAGATCCGTGTTATAATGGGATTTGATCATCCTAGACCCCAGTCTACAACGGGCTCTGTTCCTCCCCTATTTTTCCTTCTGCGATACCCCAAGGTGATTGCAGTCGCTTGTTTATATATATAAGTCACGTCTGACCTTCAAAAAGAATCACGAGACACCAAGAGACCAATTTTCAATGCCAGCTTTCCCTCTCTACCCTTACATCGCTCTTTGATACTCTTGAGAGCCACATATCGCAGCCATATCAGGCCTGTCGACCCAACACCTTCGACCACCACAACTCCAGGCGAGGCTGTCGGTCGATCCATATAGTCGTCATGAAGCTTCTATGGCTCTCAATTTCCCCATTTTTACAGGTAAACACATTCCCCCCCCTTTTTGGTTTGTTTCTACTATTTCTCATCCCATGATAATTACTATTGGATAGTCTTTGTTTCTCGAATTCCTTGCTTCTACATCTTCTCCAGGTGACAAGGAACACACATACAATCTTTACAAGTTATGATTTTTACCAGAGCTGCATTTTATTCCTACTCCTCTATTGCTTTCACGGTGTAAGGGAGTATATGGGTGTTTGTCCACCGCATGTCCTGAGTCAATGTTCCTTGAGACTAACAAATGAACCCATATTCATCATGATTTTCAATCGCCTTTTTGGGACCAATTCGATTCAATACTTTTGATTTCATCTCCTAAATCTCACAAAATGCAATATTTCTTAACTGAATCAATTATTAAGATTATTAACTAGATTTATATTGATTTTGTGCAGGTCTTGATGAGGATCAACCATCAACTAGAACTCACCAAAGATCCTCTCAACCTTGGTCTTGACCAAACGGTTTTTCCTATTCGGTCTTGGTCAATCGTTCTTTACCAAACGGTTTGCCCTAGCGGTCTACCCATTCAATTTTGACCTCTCGGTCTTAGCCATTCACTCACACGTTCCTCCACCTGCCACCTACCCAAACGGTCCCCAAGACCATTTGGACCCAAGACCATTTGGACGACGAAGACCGTTTGGACGCCAAAGACCGTTTACATCTCAAGACCGATTGAAACCCATCGGTCTTCACGACTGTTTGGAAGTGGAGACCGATTGAAGCCAAGACCGTTTGGAGTAGAAACTGTTTGGAAGTGAAGATCGATGGGCTGCAAATCGTTTGCCCGAGACCGTGAGAGATCAAAACTGTTTGATGGTGCATGGTCCCAAGACCGTTTGGATATGTTCGGTCTTCAAGACCGTTTGGTCAACGGATACTCTCAAGACCGTTTGAACGACGATCGTTTGCTGAAGACCGTATAGTCATAGATCCGCAAGACCATTTGGAAAGAGACTCAAGACCGATCAGAGGCAGAAACCCTTAAAGCCAAAACCGTATGAAATATAAGACCATTTGGCCATCAATCGGTCTCCAAGACCGGTTGGAGGGTACTAATCAAGACCGTTTGGACAGAGACTCAAGACCGTTTAAAGAAGTTCACAGCAAAAATGTGAGGACCAAACCCAAGCCTATAAATAGGACCACAGGGGTCTACATTGGGGCATCCATATGGGGACACCGCCAGCTGCCCAAACGCAAGGTTCGATCCAGCTCCATCCACGTTCATCCATGCCATAGCCACTTCACCTGCTCCTCCTACTATGAGCAAGGAAGTCGAGTAGAGAAGGAAGGTGGAGAAGAAGGTCCACCCGGTTTGCCTTGGTGATTCTTCCTCCTCATCCAAGATCTTCCCCGACACGATGTAGAAGACCGCATCATCCTCACCGAGCCGCGACTACCTTCTTCATCATGCTCATGGCAGAATCTTCCCTCTCTCTTATTCTTCTTGTTTCTCACATCATGATCAAGTAGTTCCTTTTTACTGGGGTGCGGGGACTAGCCCCGGATCTCATGCAAGCATGTTCTCTTGTTAAACATTCTATGGAAATATATATAACTTTTCATTTCGTTGTTAATCGTTAATGTTTAAAGATTGGTTACCTACTTGCTTTCATCATGTTTTTTCCTATGTTGCGAGAACTTCTATACGTAGGGTAGAATGTCGATTAATGAGGTTGACTCTCAAACTAGAAATAGAATGGGATTCCTTGAGGTAGTAAGTGTATGATCCGTAAGGGGACGAGCCATCTAGCCTACGGTGACACTTCTGTGGCCTAAACATCCCTCAGGGAGGGCCACAACCTTAGTTGGATTTTGTATCTTCCTTGTTAATCGTCGATATTTGCCTGTAGATTAATCACCTACTTGCTTGTAGATTAGTGTGGTTGACTCCTTGATGAGAACTTATGATAGGATTCCTTGAGGTTGTAAGTGTATGATCTGTAAGGGGACGATCCATCTAGCCTATGGTGATGCTTCGGTGGCCTAAACATCCCTCAGGGAGGGCCACAGCCTTAGTTGGATTATGTATCTTCGGAATCGTAAGTTTATAATCTGGATGACAACGAGACATCTGATGCTTAAGGGGATGCTTATGCATACCTAAACATCCCTCAGGGAGGGTTCGCAGCAGTTCTATTTGGATAGTTATATCTTGCCTGGATGTTTGATGTTTGGATGTGTTTTCATGTGTAGTGGTGGTGAAACCCGGGACCATCCCAGCGATTCCATATCATTAATCTAGATCCAACTTTAATTCTGCTCTTTACTTTCCTGCAATTAGTTTAATTAACCTCAAATCAACTAATCATTCTAAATATTAGTCTTACTTGAGCTAGATTCGACTCATAACGATTCTTAAAAATGTTGTCTCTTAGGATTCAATCCTTAACTATACTACGATAAGACACGTCCGCTTGTGGGTGGTATTATTGCACAAGGTTTTGGTAAAAGCTCGAGGATCTCAACCCCAAGTTAATTTGTTAGTGCGATAATATTCCACGTCAAATTCTGGCACCATTGTCGGGGACAATGGAATCAGTTAGTCAAATCTAGTTCTTTTAAGGCTAATCTTTGTTTTTGCTTTCCTTTTTGATATGATCGATCATTCACTTGAATTCGGTTTCTCTCCGTCAACCTTACTTTTGAAAACTATTTTCATCTCAAGTACCCTCAAGGACTAGTGCATGTACCACCTGAACAGTCCCAAACTCACTGCTAGCTTTGACCTTGAGATAGACAGAACTTTTCATCTTTAGAATAGAGAGAACCAAGCAAGAATGGATCAAGAGGAGGAAATAGCCCGAAGGGTAGCTCAAGCCCTTAATGTACAAAGAGAAAGGTTCATGCAAGAATCCAGAGCTGCTATTCAAGAAGAAATCCTAGCAGCACAAGCAGTAGCGCAAGTAACAGAACTGCAAAAGGATTTTAGGGAGTTCTCAATCCCTAAAGTTATTGATGTTCATCACCCAATTCAACCTCCTC
This sequence comes from Alisma plantago-aquatica, assembly GCA_963693085.1. Taxonomy (NCBI): domain Eukaryota; kingdom Viridiplantae; phylum Streptophyta; class Magnoliopsida; order Alismatales; family Alismataceae; genus Alisma; species Alisma plantago-aquatica. Next base: position 284,816,403 of record OY856412.1, on the reverse strand, counting down.
CCATCAATGCTCCCAAATTCGAGATACGAGCACATTGGATTACCTTGCTTTAAAACAACCCATTCTATGGTAAACAAGGAGAAGATAGTTGTAACACCCCGATTTTCATATCACATGAGCGAAAGCATTTTTTTTTCTGGGGTATCACAAACATGACTATCATTGCAATGAAAGTAAATGAAACACTTTTCATTTAAGAAAAACTGATTCATACATAGTTTTGACAAAGGAAACAAGTCATCTAATATACTGTGATAATAAGACCATGCATAAAAGAAGAGGTCTAAACTCTGGATCGTCTCAGTAGATGGCACCCCACTAGGCAAGCTTGAAAACCTGCTACACCTTTTCTTGTTCTTTAAATCTTCCATTGCTCCAAACCCTGCGGACATCGCGTCCCCAACCATGCATTGGGAAAAATAGTCGTTAGAGTAAGTGGCATGCGTATTCTAAAAAAATGTACATGACTAATACTCTGAAATTGACATTATAAATGACAAATTACTATCAAGTTCTAAGTAAAATCTGAAACATAAAATCTCTTATTTCTTAATCTGAAATTTATATCTTTCTATCTTATCTTTCTCTAGAGACATGTACCCTGGTACATGGATCTCATGACCTACGCCAAAGTGCCAAAGTCTTACTTATCTTATCTAATACCCTCTCATCATTACTCATGGATGAGAATATGGGCATCTCTAATCTATGATATCTTTTACTTACGATTTTTATCTGACTGTGGCCACCATTATACAATAAGTCCTAATCTGTTGACACTGAAGTGTCCTCTGTTGATACCGAAGTGTCCTCTACGATGCAACACACCCTCTGTTGGCACAACATGCCCTATGTTGACACCAAAGTATCCTTTATGATGCAACACACCCTCTGTTGGCACAACGTGCCCTCTGTTGGCATAAATGCCCTCTGTGACACCCGCAGTGTCTGGCGCAGCACGCCCTCTAAATCGTCCCAGGACTCTCTGGTGAGGACTTATTATATAATGCATTATGTGAATGTTTCAAATTAATTATCTTAAGTCTATCTTTATCTGAAACTGAGTACTAAACGTGTACTGAAATTTGAATCTAAAATCTGAATCTGAATATGAATCTGAATCTATATCTGAATGTAAACATGTATCTCAATTACTACATAATTGGGATTGGGTCTATAACCCATATCATGTACCTTTATTCAAAATCTGGCTACTCACACAGTGAGTAGTCTAAGTCTGAATCTAAATCTTTTTATTCTTAAGTTCTAAACTGAATTCATTGCTGGATTTGGACATGTATCTCATTATCGGGGTAAAATTTGTTTTAAAACTCTTATTTGGTCAAATTACTTCACTTATACCAATTATATGATAAATAGCTTAGGAAAAAGGACTTGAAATTCTCATAGAATTACTAGGTATACAAAGTATATTGAGTTAGGTTCATAAACGTATTTTAAGTACAACATATCTAAAAATATGAATTCTGATAAGGTGGTTCAATCCTTCTGTTAAATGTGATGTAACCCTGAACCTTAATATTTGCATAAAACTAACATGTTAAACCTTAAATATCTGAATAGAAATCTCATAAAATATTGGCTTGCAACCTAATCGTAACTTAATTTGTCATTATCTTATAATACCATCATAAACTCATTTTACAATACCTTCTGATCCCAAACGTACTTTTATTAGTACACCGTGTCCTAATATTTTCAAGTTCATATTCTTACATTGTACTTGTATTCTAGATACTATTTATTCTAAGGAATCTAGTTCTTGATTTCTACATATGTATGAAATCTTAATGGCATGTCTCTACTTAAAATCTTACTACATAACTATGACTATAAATATGAGAAATTATAATAACATATGTGTACTTACATTCTTAATACAAAGCTATTTGAAATCATCAACAAAGTATGGATACATTACTGGCATATCTTATCTTGAAATCGTATTCATTACTTCCAAATATTTCTAAGAAGTCTTATAGGAATATGATTCTTCAACTTTCTCATAGATTTGGTCCATGAGTCACAACTATTTTGAGCAACATATCACTATTTTAGACTTTGGGTATCTACACTTGCATAAATATAGAAATATGAGAATAATATTGTTTGTAAATATTAACATTGAAGTCTTAGAACATTAAATCACATAGATCATGAAACTCTTATTAGGAGGCATGTAAACATATTGAACATAAACTATGAGTACTCATGTGCATGGACCACTTACCTCTTGTGCTGATGACATCTATAAAAAAAAATCTTGATTCCAAGTTCCATATCTTTAATAACCTGGATATCATCATAGTTTTATTAGTCCAAGAGCATGTTCCCTATTTCTATTTCTAAATCTCACACCCCGCCTTCCTAACTATATATACCAACTTCAGGTTCTTAAACATAACTTTATACTCACCATAAAGTCTTGGCTTTATAAATTAAAATAAACTCTTATTATGTAGTTACTATAATATTTATACTCAACATAAATCGTCTTATACACTAATATGAACATATACTTCATATAATGAGAATAATTACCAAGCATAGTCACATATTAGAAAACTTACTAACTTGGTTAGGAAATCAAAATATAATACCATCATGCTAATAATATTAGACCTAATTAGCCATACATATACCACTTATTGTCAAGATAATCATCTATTACCCTCACATAATGGTCACTCAAGTCCAAATCTTAATACAAATATGATAACACAAGAAAATCCATCAAATCTCTTGAAAAGTAATAACACAATGTAGTAAGATCATGTATAAAATATTAGGTCATTTAAAAAAAATCATATCATGGGTGAAATATTCAAAATACCCTTATTAGGATTTATATCAAAAATCTCATTAAAACTTCATATATGAAAGATCAGGCTCTGAAGTAATGTTAAACATATCAAAATACACCGTTAGTAAAATTTGTATGAATTTCTAAAGTCGTTTACTATTTTTAATTGACAAAACATCAAAATCATATAATTTTGTCTACCCAGAATATAATAAATATAATATATCAAAATCAAACTCTAGAACTATTTTTATAAGATAGTAAACTCGAATATCTTTCCATAGGTACCTTGTTTGTCCCAAACCGAGATCTGTAGCTCAAGATATGAATTTTAGAAGTTTACCTAGCCTTGCGCAATCTCGGCCATCAAGATTTGATCTGGCGTCTAGGGCCTCATGCCCATATAGGGCCGGCGCATCCTCCCGTCTTCTTCTACCTCGTGAATCCCCTGTTCCGAGTTTAGGAACAGAGCATTTATGGTGCCAGCCATGGGCGCCCTATTCAGACAACCAATGTGCAAGATCCAGTTGTCAACGACTTCGAATGACTCTGCCTAATCTTGACGACACCATCTCTGCATGCAGGGTGGTCAAAGATGAAGCTCCTTGGCTCCACGGAACTCACAGCCCCCTCCGGCCGCCACTTATACCTCTCTGTTGGTTCTCTCTTATCTCTCGACTTCGAGCCAAAACCCTAGCTATGGACTCGTCTAACCCTATCTTCATAGATTATATGGCTTTTATAGCCTTTTGCCGTCCGAATCTTGGGCAAGAATCCTCCGCTTGGAGGACTCTGTTTGGGTCCGAAAACAGGGGCACGACACTCAGTCTGCGAGGATTGAGTCGCTCCCTTTTTTATTTTATTTTTATTTATTTCTTTTGCATAAAAGTCCATTTTATAGAAATATTTGTATATCCCAATTCGTAGCTTCGTTTGATCCCAAAATTTGGGAGATACATAGTATTCTAATAATCTTTACATTAGAAATACATTAAGTCAAAACTAATTAGATAGACTCTCTAAATTTGCCTTTTAGATAAAAACCAGATAATTAATAATTTAATCACCTAGGCCACTATATATATCAAATTTGTCTGAAATATCTCCCACCATCTTATATTCTAATTATTATTCTATTGAAAATATTTTGAGCATTCATTATGACCACAAAATATTTAATTCTCAATTTGTACTCCAAGGATCTATTTGTAGAACTTAATTGGTCCAATAGGGCTAGAATTTGGGCTCTAGGGAACATGGCCCATCCCTTAGTATTTCAAAGGGTCCATGAGCTTAATTGTATTCCAAATCATGAAAATAAGTCTTCGACCAATATAATTTCTCAATTGAAGCTCATGTATGACATATGTGATCAATATTTCTTTAGTTACATAACATGAAGACCTAAGCTAGGTCTAAGGCTCAAGTCATGAACTGGACTCATAACATTATATATTCGTCACCTTATTGTTCATAGGAATAATTCATTTATATTCATATACAACCGACTACAATCATACACATTTAAGTCATTATGTGTGTATTGGTAGATCAGATGGCTTGTATTACACATTTTGTGAACTTAATTACATACCTAGCTATGGTTACATTCATTACGTCCCTTGACATGCCTTTACTAAAAACCCCACATTAAAGACTTACTTTAGCTATGAAATTGAGGATGTTACAATTCTACCCACCTTAAAATAAATTTTGTCCTCGAAATTTCTGTAGGCTACTACCCACCTTAGGGTTCTGCTTACCTCTTAATTTATTGATGATTGACATATTAAGGTACACTTATATTCAAAATTGTGCATGAAGAGAGATATGTAATGTATTTCATAAAATATTTATGTGAGCATTATCTATTACCTTGGTCTACTTCTCAACTCATACTTAGGGTTTGTGAAACTAAACTTGGATTTATACTTGGGGCATCCATCTCAACCTTATCATGACTTTCTAACATTAGTTGTACATGACTGTCTAATCTAAGGTCCTTCAGGTAACTCCTACATTACTAGATATGTGGTGATCAGGCACATACCTAGAGATGTGGGATCTTGAGATGCTATCTCTCACTCACCCACTAATACATGTGTCCCATACCACATGGACTAGTAAGAAATGAGAGATGCATAAAAGGTCTACTACTTAAGACATCCCTCTTCAATCCTCAATTGGCTGGCCATAACCATTGATAATGAAGAGGTTATCTCATTAGCTAGGTTTAGGTTGCTACTTTAGATCTAAACTAGGTTGACTTCTGCCTCTAAGATATCTATCTATTCTGAGCTTAAGCCTCTTAATCACTCTAGGTTATGGTATTCTTCTTTTGGAATCTATCCCTAAACCTTGATCTTACATCTCCACTCTAGGGTGACTATGAGAATCATGTTTGCCTAGTGGCCATTTACCAAATTGCTCTGATACCATATTGTAACACCCCGATTTTCATATCACATGAGCGGAAATGAAATACTTTGCATTTAAGAAAAATTGATTCATACATAGTTTTGACAAAGGAAACAAGTCATCTAATATACTGTGATAACACGACCATGCATAAAAGAAGAGGTCTAAACTCTGGATCGTCTCGGTAGATGGCACCCCACTAGGCAAGATTGAAAACCTACTACACCTTTTCTTGTTCTTTAAATCTTCCGCTGCTCCAAACCCTACGGACATCACGTCCCCAGCCATGCATTGGGAAAAATAGTCATTAGAGTAAGTGGCATGAGTATTCTAAAAAAATATACATGACTAATACTCTGAAATTGACATTATAAACGACAAATTACTATCAAGCTCTGAGTAAAATCTGAAACATAAAATCTCTTATTTCTTAATCTGAAATTTATATCTTTCTATCTTATCTTTCTCTAGAGACATGTACCCTGGTACATGGATCTCATGACCTAGGGCCAAAGTGCCTAGGTCTTACTTATCTTATCTAATACCCTCTCATCATTACTCATGGATGAGAATATGGGCATCTCTAATCTATGGTATCTTTTACTTACGATTTTTATCTGACTCTGGCCACCATTATACAATAAGTTCTCCTCTGTTGACACTGAAGTGTCCTCTATTGACACTGAAGTGTCCTCTGTTGACACCGAAGTGTCCTCTATGGTGCAATGCACCCTCTGTTGGCACAGCGTGCCCTCTGTTGACACCGAAGTGTCCTCTATGGTGCAACACACCCTCAGTTGGCACAACGTGCCCTCTGTTGGCATAAATGCCCTCTGTCACACCCATAGTGTCTGGCGCAGCGCGCCCTCTGAATCGTCCCGGGACTCTCTGGTGAGGACTTATTATATAATGCATTATGTGAATGTTTCAAATTAATTATCTTAAGTCTATCTTTATCTGAAACTGAGTACTAAACGAGTACTGAATTCTGAATCTAAAATCTGAATCTGAATCTGAATATGAATCTAAATCTATATCTGAATGTAAACATGTATCTCAATTACTACATAATTGGGATTGGGTCTATAACCCATATCATGTACCTTTATTCAAAATATGGCTACTCACACAGTGAGTAGTCTAAGTCTGAATCTAAATCTTTTTATTCTTAAGTTCTAAACTGAATTCATTGCTGGATTTGGACATGTATCTCATTATCGGGGTAAACTTTGTTTTAAAACTCTTATTTGGTCAAATTACTTCACTTATACCAATTATATGATAAATAGCTTAGGAAAAAGGACTTGAAATTCTCATAGAATTACTAGGTATACAAAGTATCTTGAGTCAGGTTCATAAACGTATTTTAAGTACAACATATCTAAAAATATGAATTCTGACAAGGTGGTTCAATCCTTCTGTTAAATGTGATGTTACCCTGAACCTTAATATTTGCATAAAACTTACATGTTAAACCTTAAATATCGAAATAGAAATCTCATAAAATATTGTCTTGCAACCTAATCGTAACTTAATTTGTCATTATCTTATAATACCATCATAAACTCATTTTACAATACCTTCTGATCCCAAACATACTTTTATTAGTACACCGTGTCCTAATATTTTCAAGTTCATATTCTTACATTGTACTTGTATTCTAGATACTATTTATTCTAAGAAATCTAGTTCTTGATTTCTACATATGTATGAAATCTTAATGGCATGTTTCTACTTAAAATCTTACTACATAACTATGACTATAAATATGAGAAATTACAATAACATATGTGTACTTACATTCTTAATACAAAGCTATTTGAAATCATCAACAAAGTATGGATACATTACTGGCATATCTTATCTTGAAATCGTATTCATTACTTCCAAATATTTCTAAGAAGTCTTATAGGAATATGATTCTTCAACTTTGTCATAGATTTGGTCCATGAGTCATAACTATTTTGAGCAACATATCATTATTTTAGACTTTGGGTATCTACACTTGCATAAATATAGAAATATGAGAATAATATTGTTTGTAAATCTTAACATTGAAGTCTTAGAACAGTAAATCACATAGATCATGAAACTCTTATTAGGAGGCATGTAAACATATTGAGCATAAACTATGAGTACTCATGTGCATGGACCACTTACCTCTTGTGTTGATGTCATCTATAAAAAAAATCTTGATTCCAAGTTCCATATCTTTAATAACCTGGATATCATCATAGTTTTATTAGTCCAAGAGCATGTTCCCTATTTCTATTTCTAAATCTCATACCCTACCTTCCTAACTATATATACCAACTTCAGGTTCTTAAACATAACTTTATACTCACCATAAAGTCTTGGCTTTAAAAATTAAAATAAACTCTTATTATGTAGTTACTATAATATTTATACTCAACATAAATCGTCTTATACACTAATATGAACATATACTTCATATAATGAGAATAATTACTAAGAATAGTCACATATTAGAAAACTTACTGACTTTGTTAGGAAATCAAAATATAATACCATCATGCTAATAATATTAGACCTAATTAGCCATACATATACCACTTATTGTCAAGATAATCATCTATTACCCTCACATAATGGTCACTCAGGTCCAAATCTTAATACAAATATGATAACACAAGAAAATCCATCAAATATCTAGAAAAGTAATAACACAATGTAGTAAGATCATGTATAAAATATTAGGTCATTTAAAAAAATCATATCATGGGTGAAATACCCTAAATACCCTTATTAGGATTTATATCAAAAATCTCATTAAAACTTCATATATGAAAGATCAGGCTCTGAAGTAATGTTAAACATATCAAAATACACTGTTAGTAAAATTTATATGAATTTCTAAAGTCGTTTACTATTTTTAATTGGCAAAACATCAAAATCATATAATTTTGGCTACCCAGAATATAATAAATATAAAATATCAAAATCAAATTCTAGAGCAATTTTTATAAGATAGTACACTCGAATATATTTCCATAGGTACCTTGTTTGTCCCAAACCGAGATCTGTAGCTCAAGATATGAATTTTAGAAGCTTACCTAGCCTTGCGCAATCTCGACCACCAAGATTTGATATGGCGGTTAGGGCCTCATGCCCATCTAGGGCCGGCGCATCCTCCCGTCTTCTTCTACCTCATGAATCCCCTGTTCTGAGTTCAGTAACAGATCATTTATGGCGCCAGCCATGGGCACCCTATTCAGACCACCACCGTGCAAGATCTAGTTGTCAACGACTCCGAATGACTCTGCCTAATCTTGGCGACACCATCTCTGCGTGCAGGGTGGTCAAAGACGAAGCTCCTTGGCTCCACGGAACTCACAGCCCCCCTCCGGCCACCGCTTATACCTCTCCGTTGGTTCTCTCTTGTCTCTCGACTTCGAGCCAAAACCCTAGTTATGGACTCGTCTAACCCTATCTTCATATATTCTAAGGCTTTTATAGCCTTTTGCCGTCCGAATCTTGGGCAAGAATCCTCCACTCGGAGGACTCTGTTTGGGTCCGAAAATAGGTGCGCGGCACTCAGTCCGCGAGGACTGAGTCGCCCCCTTTTTTATTTTATTTTTATTTATTTCTTTTACATAAAAGTCCATTTTATATAAATATTTGTATATCCCAATTCGTAGCTCCGTTTGATCCCAAAATTTGGGAGATACATACTATTCTAATAATCTTTACATTAGAAATACATCAAGTCAAAACTAATTAGATAGACCCTCTAAATTTGCCTTTTAGATAAAAATCAGATAATTAATAATTTAATCACCTAGGCCACTATATACATCAAAATTGTCTGAAATATCTCCCACCATCTTATATTCTAATTATTATTCTATTAAAAATATTTTGAGCATTCATTATGACCACAAAATATTTAATTCTCAATTTGTACTTCCAGGATCTATTTGTAGAACTTAATTGGTCCAATAGGGCTGGAATTTGGGCTCTAGGGCACATGGCCCATCCCTTAGTATTTCAAAGGGTCCATGAGCTTAATTGTATTCCAAATCATGAAAATAAGTCTTCGACCAATATAATTTCTCAATTGAAGCTCATGTATGACATATGTGATCAATATTTCTTTAGTTACATAACATGAAGACCTAAGCTAGGTCTAAGGCTCAAGTCATGAACTGGACTCATCACATTATATATTCGTCACCTTATTGTTCATAGGAATAATTCATTTATATTCATATACAACCGACTACAATCATACACATTTAAGTCATTATGTGTGTATTGGTTGATCAGATGGCTTGTATTACACATTTTGTGAACTTAATTACATACATAACTATGGTTACATTCATTACGTCCCTTGGCATGCCTTTACTAAAAACCCCACATTAAAGACTTACTTTAGATATGAAATTGAGGATGTTACAATAGTTAAGAACATCTTCTGAGGTTTATTGATCTATGTGCCATGACAAAGCAAAATGGAGTCTCAGACGATGCTATTTGACTCCGTCTTTTCAAGTATTCTCTTGCTGATAGAGATATAAGTTGGTACAACTCCTTGCAATGTGAACCTATCACCACTTGGGAACAACTTCAAAATGTTTTTCTAGAAAAAAATTATCTCCCTTCTCTCACCTATGAAATTAGGGGTAGAATAACCATGTTCACTCAAGCCCCTGGAGAAACCCTTGCTGAAGCATGGAAAGATATAAAGATCTTTTACGCAAATGTCCACACCATGGAATCCTTAAGAATCAGCTTATTGAAATCTTCTATAGGGGTGTGGACGATGATATCAAGAGGTTTTTAGACTCCTTGTCTGGAGGAAACTTCGTGCGACAAAGTTATGATAGCGCATGGAGGGTTGTCACCCATGGAGTTGAAAATCAAGATAATTGGGGTAGATCTGTAGGCAAGGGAGTGTTGAAGGTAGCTATGGCTGAAGTTATTCATGAATACAAGTCAATCGCTGAAACCCTCAAACTCCTAGTTTCCAAGAAAGACCATATTGAATCATCCCTTGATGCTTTTGGAAGAGGACATTCACCCCCTCAACAACAGGAACATATTAAGTCAACTTCATTATTCTGTGAAGCATGTAAAGGTACCGATCATTCCACTTTAGCATGCAATGTTCTCTATGATGTTGTTCTAAGCAACACATGTGATCAAGGAGATAATAATCAAATGGAAAATCTTAATGCTGTCAACACCATCCCTGGTCAAAGATATTACAATCCAAATCAGAATAGGAACCATCCTGGTTTTCAATATGGAAATCCTTCAGGAGTAGAAAACTCGCGAAAACTTGGTTCAAACAATCAATAACGAGGCCCACCAGGATTCCAGTATAACCAACAAAAAAAATTTGGGAATCAAGGGAACTTCAGAGGCAACTTCCCAAACAGGAACTTCAACAATTATCAGAACAACTCACAATTCCAGAATCCCAACCAGGTCCCTTACTAAAATCAACAACAAGGGCAACAAACCAGACTCATCTCTCCTTATGACAAATTGACGACCATTAAGAAGTTATTGCAGTCACATCAAACTATGATAGCTAACCAGAAAGCCTTGATAGCTAACCACCAAGCACATCAGAAAGCCATTGAATCTCAACTAGCTCAACTTGCAGCTAGCATGAAGCCACCTGTTGGAGCCTTCGCTGGTCAACTGGAGGATAACCCTAAACATCCTAAGCAATTGAAGGCTGTTATGACTCGTTCTGGTAATATATATTCTAACCCTCCTGTCAAGACACCAATGATTGTCATACATGAACAAGACCAGGTGAAAGATCAAGTTGACAAAGAACCTGAATCTTTTCCGAAGGAGCAGCCAGGCAATGATAAGTCAAATAAATAAAATTATGAGAAACCTACTACAGAAGAGGAAGAAGCAACACCAGAACCTGATATCCCTATATACAAGCCTCGTATACCTTTTCCAACTCATCTAAGGCAAATGAAGCTTGATACCCGTTTCAACAAGTTCAAAGAAGCTATGAAAAAGCTTCATGTTGATATTCCCTTTTTAGATACTCAGGATGAGCAGCCGGCCTGGATAAAGTACTTGAAGTCTCTCCTTACCAGAAAATATATAACTAAGGAATATGAAACAGTCAAGCTAGCAACAACTACTTCAAACATCATCCAGAGCAAGATGCCCAAGAAGTAGAAAGATCCAAGATCTTTTGGGATTTCTTGCCATATCGGTGATTGATCTTGTAAGAAGGGATTGACAGATCTTGGTGCTAGCATTTCCATCATGCCACTTAGCCTTTGAAAAAGGCTAGGGTTTGTTGAACTTCTCCCAACCGGCATGACAATACAACTTGCAGATAACACTGTGACTCTACCCTTAGGAATCATTGAGGATGTCCCTGTCAAGGTAGGAAAAGACTCCTATGTTCCTTGTGACTTTGTCATCATGGACATAAAGGAAGACACTAGATACCCTCTCATATTTGGACGTCTGTTCCTCGCCACTACAAGAGCTCTGATTGATGTTGAAGCATGAACTTTTCTGCTCATATTAGGTAAAGAAACGCTCGAGTTTAAAGTTTTTGAAAGTATGCGAAGACCAAGCATGCAAGAAGAACTCTACTTGATTGAGTGCATAGAGCAGATGTCACTACAAGAGGATTATGAACAAGAAGATCCTCTAGGAGTAGCTTTGACTAACCCAAATGCAACTAGTTCAGTTGATGAACAAGTGAAAAATTGTGTTCTCGACCTTGACACTGCCGAAGAAGATCCTGAAACTAAAATTGAGGAACTCAAAGCTATGGATGTCACTGAAGAACCATGTGAAAAACCACAAGCTCCTAAAATGAAACCTCTACCTGAGGAATTGAAGTACGCATTTCTAGATGACCTCAAAGTTTGCCCAGTCATCATAAATTCTGATCTAACGGAAGAACAAGAAGATAAACTCTTGGCAGAACTAAAGGAGAGAAGGAAAGCCATAGGCTACAAGATGAGTGATCTCATCGGGGTGAGTCAAGCGCTTTGTATGCAAAAAATCCCCATGGTGGAAGACCATAAGCCGACTGTTAAACATCAACGAAAGCTAAACCCACATATGAAAGAAATAGTCCACCGTGAAGTTATCAAATTACTTACTACAGGGATCATCTATCTGATATCTGACTTGCCATGGGTAAGTCCCGTGCATGTTGTCTCGAAAAAGGGTGGATTATTGTAATACGAAATGAAGACAATGAACTCATCCCTACTCGAACAGTCACCAGGTGGAGGATGTGTATTGATTATAGGAAGTTGAACAAAGCAACACAAAAGGATCATTTTCCGATGCCTTTTCTTGATCAAGTCTTAGAAAGATTGGCTCACCAAGAATATTTTTGTTATCTCGATGGTTACTCTGGATTCTATCAAATTCTTATACATCTAGATGATCAAGAGAAAATGACTTTTACTTGCCCGTTTGGAACATATGCCTTTAGAAGGATGTCATTTGGACTCTGCAATGCGCCTGCAACTTTCCAACGTTGCATGACAGCTATATTTGTTGGTCTGACTGAGACTGTCATAGAATTTTATGGATGATTTTTTTTGTATATGGAGATTCATATGACTCATGCCTAAAGCACCTCTCCCTTGTCCTTAAACGGTGTGAAGAAGCACATCTTGTGTTGAATTGGGAGAAGTGTCACTTTATGGCGAAGGAAGGCATTGTCTTTGGTCATAGAGTCAACAATTGAGGAATCGAAGTAGATAGGGAAAAAATCGAAGTGATTTCCGAACTCGCTATCCCGACAAGTGTAAGAGAAGTTTGTGCATTCCTAGGTCATACATGCTTTTACAGACGGTTCATAAAGGATTTCTCTAAGATAACCAAGCCGATGACAAATTTGTTACTAAAGGATGCTGAGTTCCATTTTGACAAAGAATGTGTCAAAAGTTTTAATAACAACACCCATCATTAGAGTGTTGTCTTAGGCCAATGTATAGAAAAGAAACATTATGTGATTTACTATGTATCGAAGACCCTCGATGAAGCTCAGAGGAATTATGCAACTACCGAGAAAGAACTTCTTGCAGTTATGTATGCCTTTGACAAGTTCAGATCCTACCTCATTAGCTCAAAAGTCATTGTCTACACAGATCATGCAGTTATCTGTTACCTCCTAGCGAAGAAATATGCTAAACCTAGGTTAATTAGATGGATTCTCCTATTGCAAGAATTTGATCTAGAGATAAGAGATAAAAGGGTACAGAGAATGTTGTGGCAGACCACCTAAGTCACATCCACACTCTGGAAACCAAGAAGATCCCGATCAACGATTCTCTTCCGGATGACTAACTAATGAAAGTTTCAGAAGCTACCCCTTGGTACTCATACTATGTGAACTATCTCGCCGCCAATGTTATCCATCCTGAATGCATCGGAAATTCACTGAAAAAATTCATGCATGATGTGAAGCAATATCACTGGGATGAGCCGTACCTCTTCAAGCTTTGTGTTGATGGCCTATACAGACGATGTATCGCTGAAGAAGAAGCTCAGGTTATTTTGGAGCAATGTCACTCAGTCCCAGTTGGAGGCCATATGAGTTCTAAGAAAACTGCCTTAAAAGTATTGTAATGTGGATTCTTCTGGCCAAACATATCCAAAAATTCCTACAAATTTGTTTTATCATGTGACAAGTATCATAGAATGTGTAACATAACAAAGAGAGATGAGATGCCACTAAAATTGTGGTAAGAAGTCGAGATATTTGATGTTTGGGGTGTGGACTATATGGGTCCATTCCCATCTTCCCATGGATTTCTTACATCCTAGTGGTGGTGCATTACGTCTCAAAATGGGTTGAAACTATACCAACCGTCACTAGTGACTCTAAACCTATCATCAAAATGTTCAATGATATCATTTTCCCCCGATTCGGAGTCCCACGCACTGTGATATTCGACGGAGGTTCCCATTTTATGGAAAGAAGCTTTGAAGCATTACTGAGAAAGTATGGTGTAACACACAAGGTAGCCTCACCCTACCATCCACAAACGAGTGGGCCGGTAGAGGTTTCTAACCGTCAACTCAAGGCTATCTTGGAAAAAATAATTGGCCACAAAAAAAAAGATTGGTCGGCGAAAATCAATGACGCATTGTGGGCCTACCGAACTGCTTACAAAACTCCCCTTGGAACTACACTGTTTTGATTAATATATGGAAAGTCTTGCCACCAGCCTGTTGAACTTGAACACAAAGCATGGTGGGCAATAAAACAACTTAATTTTGATATGAAGAAAGTAGGTCAAGCCAGGATTCTGCAACTCCAGGAGCTGGAAGAACTCTGGATGACAGCTTATGAGAATGCACGAATCTATAAAGAACATACGAAACTTTGGCATGACGAGCATCTAAAAAGAAAGGACATACAAATGGGAGACTTAGTTCTTCTGTTCAACTCAAGACTGAGGTTATTCCCAAGAAAATTCCATTCTCGCTGGTCAGGACCTTACATTGTCAAGAGCATCTCCCCACATGGTGCTTTCTCTTTATGGAGCAAAACGTCAGGAGAATTCATAGCAAATGGTCAACATTTAAAGAGATATTTTGCCTCAAATGACATAGACACCGAAGCAATGCTGGAACTCACCAATCCAACATATCTGTCGTAAAATTGAAGGATTCACTCGAGCCATCGACATAAAACAAAGGCACTTGTCGGGAGGCAACCCAATCAATAAATTCGTTTTTACTTTTAATTTCAAATTAAGAATGTTTCTCTATTTTTTTATTTTTTGATAATTTCGCACTAAAATAAAAATCACATTGCGAGATGATATCTTTAGTTTTGATTGGTTTTCATTCTTGAAATTTTTAGATGGAGAACGCACGCTGATTGGAATGCAACCACATCTCGTGGTCCAACCGGCACGAATTTTCCCCTCCATCTTGGATTTAGAGTTTGCTTGGGACGAGCAAATTTCTATGTTTGGGGTGGAGGGTGGGTGGTACGTACTTTACCTTCCACCCATACCCATCTATCTCTGACAAAAAGATTTCACCGCCGCATTTTTGACCAAAATTTTATTTTCAAAGAAATTGAACAGATACTTGATGAAGTTTTGACGCTTTTTGAATCATTATACCCTCCTTATTCAAAGAAAAACCTCAAAAGGACCACTTTTTTGAAACTAGCATTTTGATTGAAATCATCATGTGAAGATTATGAATCATAACATCATGATCTTTATGCAAAAATGGCAAGTGCTTATCAAACTAATAGGGATCAAACACATCGTGCTTCCTAACTGACTAGTGGAATAATATCTTGGAATCCCCACCAGATCCTCATCAAGTCATTATTTGAGCATAATAAGATAAAGAGAACAACTCGGTGCACTGAATTGTAAATCAAGTTGCATTCTGATCTGAACTCTCTTCTACACTTCTTCTATCATCTTCGTACCCCTCCATCCATAAAAAAGAAACAAAAATAGCCAAAATAGTGCCAAACCCTAAGTTCGGGGTGGCACACCACCTTTTTCTATATGCGCTTCTTGCATACCCCTCGCTAATAAATAGGGGTGTACCACCAAGAAAAGATGTCAAAGCGCACACAAAAAGAAATGTAATCTCGAGTCGAATAGAGAAGAGATTCACACAAAAAATGCAATCAATGAAATTGCAAATAATATAATAAAAATCTCGAGTCGAATAGAGGAGAGATTTAATTCTTCCTTCCATACCACCCTTCACTCCCTTTTCTACCTAAAGGCACAATAAATGCCTCCACTACCCTGAAATACACCAGTGTCAGATCAGTTGCACACTTATTGTTCTGCGGGTATCTCTGGACTCTTACAAAACTTTTTGACATGCTTGTTGTTGGAAAAGGTGAGGAAGAAGTGATTTTGGAAAACAAACTCAGGAACGAGGATATAGTAAGATGTGTTTAGTGGTCTCAGGAAGTTAAGATGCTTCTTCATACTAAGCAGAGGGAAGCAATCGTGATGAGAAGAGGAGGCAATCACACGACTTAAAAGTATTCAGTTGGCGACTATTTCAGATTTTGTGTTACTCGAGGATAAGCAACATTTAAGTTCGGGGTATTCTGATGAACCCATATTCATCATGATTTTTAGTCACCTTTTTGGGGCTAATTTGATTCAATACTTTCGATTTCATCTCCTAAATCTCACAAAATGCAAGATTTCTTAACTGACACAATTATCAAGATTATTAACTAGATTTATATTGATTTTGTACAGGTCTTGATGAGGATCAACCATCAACTATAACTCACCAAAGATCCTCTCAACCTTGGTCTTTACCAAACGGTTTTGCCTATTCGGTCTTGGTCAATCGTTCTTTACCAAATGGTTTGCCCTAGCGGTCTACCCATTCGATTTTAACCTCTCGGTCTTAGCCATTCACTCACACGTTCCTCCACCTGCCAACTACCCAAACGGTCCCCAAGACCGTTTCGATCCAAGACCGTTTGGACCCAAGACCATTTGGACAATGAAGACCATTTGGATGCCAAAGACCGTTTACATCTCAAGACCGACTGAAACCCATCGGTCTTCAAGACTGTTTGGAAGTGAAGACCGATTGAAGCCAAGACCGTTTGGAGCCAATACCGTTTGGAGTAGAAACTATGTGGAAGTGAAGACCGATGGGCTACAGACCATTTTCATGAGACCGTGAGAGCTCAAAACTATTTGACGGCGCATGGTCCCAAGACCATTTGGATCTGTTCAGTCTTCAAGACCATTTGGTCAACGGATACTCTCAAGACCGTTTGAATGACGATCGTTTGTTGAAGACTATATAGTCATAGATTCGCAAGATTGTTTGGACAGAGACTGAAGATCGATCAGAGGCAGAAGCCGTTAAAGCCAGAACTGTATGAAATATGAGACCGTTTGGCCATCAACCGGTCTCCAAGGCCGGTTGGAGGGTACTAATCAAGACCATTTGGATAGAGACTCAAGAGCATTTAAAGAAGTTCACGGCAAAAACGTGAGGACCAAACCCAAGCCTATAAATGGGACCACATGGATCCTAATTGGGGCATCGATCTGGGGACGCCGCCAGGCTGCCCAAATGCAAGGTTTGATCCAACTCCATCCACGTTCATCCATGCCATAGACACTTCACCTGCTCCTCCTGTTGTGAGCAAGGAAGTCGAGTAGAGAAGGAAGGTGGAGAAGAAGGTCCGACCGGCCTTCCTTGGTGATTCTTCCTCCTCGTCTAAGATCTACCCCAAAATGACGTAGAAGACCGCATCATCCTCACCAAGCCGCGAATACCTTCTTCATCATGCTCATGGTGGAATCTTCCCTCTCTCTTGTTCTTCTTTTTCTCGCATCATGAGCAAGTAGTTCCTTTTCGCTGGGGTGTGGGGACTAGCCCCGCTGCCCATGCAAGCATGTTCTCTTGTTAAACTTTACATGGCAATGTATATAACTTTTCATTTTATTGTTAATCGTTAATGTTTGAAGATTAGTTACCTACTTTCTTTCATCATATTTTTCCCTATGTTGCAAGAACTTCTATACGTAGGGTAGAATGTCAATTAATGAGGTTAACTCCCAAACTAGAAATAGAATGGGATTCCTTGAGTTAGTAAGTGTATGATCTGTAAGGGGACGAGCCATCTAGCCTATGGTGACGCTTCTGTGGCCTAAACATCCCTCAGGGGGAGGCCCACAACCTTAGTTGGATTTTGTATCTTCCTTGTTAATCATCGATCTTTGCCTGTAGATTAATCACCTACTTGCTTGTCGATTAGCGTGGTTGACTCCTTAACGATAACTTCTGATAGGATTCCTTAAGGTCGTAAGTGTATGATCCGTAAGGGGACGAGCCATCTAGCCTACGGTGATTCTTTGGTGGCCTAAACATCCCTCAGGGAGGGCCACAACCTTAGTTGGATTATCTATCTTCAGAACTGTAAGTGTATGATCCAGATGGCGATGAGACATTTGATGCCTAAGGGGATTCTTACGCAGACCTAAACATCCCTTAGGGAGGGTTCACAACAGTTCTATTTGGATAGTGATATATTGCCTGGATGTTTGATGTTTGGATGTGTTTGCATGTGTAGTGGTGGTGAAACTCGGGACCATCCCAGAGATTCCATATCATTAATCTAGACCCAACTTTAATTCTGCTCTTTACTTTCTTGCAATTAGTTTAATTAACCTCAAATCAACCAATCGTTCTAAATATTAGTCTTACTTGAGCTAGATTCGACGCATAACGATTCTTAAAAAGTTGTCTCTTGGGATTCAATCCTTAAATATACTGCGATAAGACCCATCTACTTGCGGGTGGTATTATTGCACAAGGTTTTGGTAAAAGCTCGGGGATCTCAACTCGAGTGAATTTGTTAGTGCGATAATATTCCACACCACTAACATAACTTGG
This sequence comes from Alisma plantago-aquatica, assembly GCA_963693085.1. NCBI lineage: Eukaryota > Viridiplantae > Streptophyta > Magnoliopsida > Alismatales > Alismataceae > Alisma > Alisma plantago-aquatica. The sequence goes on along the minus strand of OY856412.1, from coordinate 284,797,757 downwards.
AGAATCCTTCTTTGGAGTAACATTTTCAAGATGTCAACACTAATGAACTTGGAGATCGAGGTTTTGGATCTCCATCAACATGTTGTACATTGTTTCCTATCTGACGAACAAGATGACCACTATTTTACCCTTTTTCCCCAATCCGACTTTTGTTTTTGTCACATACCGATAGGGACAGTCTCGACTTTTTGTTCTGCGTTAAATCACATTTCTCTCATGCACATTTTTGTTTAGCCTCTGCCGCAAGGCATTTCCCTCTGGGTCCACATGGACAAGCCCAAAGGTAAAGTGGATAATGCTCGCGTGGCTTTCCTTGATTTCTGATTGGGCAGTCCTTTTGAAATTCATAGTAAATCAAGGGATCATTAGAAAAATATGAATAAATAGTCGTTGGAAAGGATTTTTTGAGTATAACATGATTCCAGTGTTTTCAAGTATGAATTTCATTATCTCTGACTATGTTTCCTTAAGATACCCAAATTAGGGTTTAGGATGTTATTTAAGGTGATAATTAATACAAATGATGTAATTTTATGAACTTAGGATTTGACCAAGATCAAAGGGACTAAGTAAGGATTTGATTTGATCTATGTAAGCAGGTCATGCCACTATACATATGTACATTGGTTGAATTGAATGATATGTATGATTTATGAATTATTCTTTCAATTTCAAGTTCAATGCTCTAATCACGTTCATTGTATAAATTGCTGATGATTTCTATATCCTATGTCTTATGGTTATCATGCTCATTAAGATTAGAGATATGATTAATGGTTAATGATTTATGGATTTAAAGTTCATGTTTCAAGAGGGAGAAATCCCAACATGTTAAAAATTTAATGTTCAACATTATGCTAATTTTCATATTAAGAATCATGTTATAAGAATTTGATTAAGTTTTATATGATCTCACCATCATGGACTTCATGGAGTCATTATGGAATTTCATGTCGGTTATGGGCTTTTATAGACAATCAAGGGGTCGTTATGGTTTTTTAGCCAAATCATGGGAATTTGTGCCAATTATGGGCTCTTGAGTGGGCAAATCATAGAGAATGCATATTTTACTTATTCAATTCTTATCCATGTCAAAAAAATATTTCAAAAATGCTTAAGTCAAATGCATGTCAAGATTTTCTTTCAAGACAATTATATGTATTTTCTTTTCTTATAATGTGTATAGTGCCACTTACTAATATATGTCTCTTTCTCCACATGGTTGTGGGATGATATGTCCCTAGATTAAGGAGCAAAGAAATTTGAAGTGAGTGCTTCAAACTAGAAGTTCCCAAGACTTTGATGGTGGGTTGCCATCTGCACCTTAGAGGATCCATTATCAATTTTAAGAGAATATTTATGCCTTAGCTTTCTCCTATCTTTCATGTAATAGATTCCAGTTCAAAGATGAGATAGTTTACATTATAAGTTTTCTCTTTCAAAGAACATGTATAAATCTACATTTCCAATTAATGTGTGATGTTTCATTTATCTTTTTGCTATGTATATCATGTTTTATGACATTCCTCCAAGCCAAGTGACCTATATTATGGACAACATAGGGTTTGCTTCTGCTGATATATATGTACTTGGAGGGGTGTTACAATGTGGTATCAAAGCAAATAAGCATATGGACACCAGGCAAAAACTAGATTCATATGTTCTAAGACCTAGGTATAGATGAATTAAGTGAAAGATATTAAAACCAAAGTAGAGTTTTGGACAGGAGACAAAGTTTGAATAAGGATTGGGGTTATGTGCCTTGATGTTCTGGAGTTTTATGGTGACTTAGAATTGTATATAGCATGCTCTCTCATTTTCCCACATGTTTGTGGTATGGGACACATGCTAATGGGGTTTTGTTGAGAGAATGTCATGTGCATAATCATGCTTGTCTTTTGCTTTCAAGTGCATGTGGTATGGGACATGTGCATGAGATATGTCCTAAGATAAGTGTGATAATCCATCCGACATGTATCCAAAGGTGACAAAAAAACAAGAGTGGATATTAAAATTTTAAGACATATAGTCACCTAAACCTGATCTGGTACATAGTAAGACCAAGAATGCATATGGAGGGTAGATAGCTTGACATAGATAAGTGGAAAAAAATCACACACATGCTAATAAACAATTTTTCTACTATTTTATGATTATGTGTTCATATTGATCATCATGTATCACCACCATGCTAATGAACTATAGAATTACAAAAATCATATTTAAAATTAAGAAATAATGACAACCATGTTTAAGTATAAGAAATCATGTTATGCTGATATAGTATTCTCAATCATGTTATGTGATCCTTAACTAGCCTTATGTGAGCCTTCATTGGATTTATGCAAGCCTTAGTTATCCTTATGAGCTCTGTGGGAGCATTATGTCAGCCTTTACTGACCTTATGAGCATTTCGGGTGCAATAAGGAGAATGACTATATCAACTCAAGTAAAAATCAATCTAATATGAAATCATGTCAAGTAATCAAGTTGTCATGTAAACCATTAGTTGGTCACATCTTATGTATGATAATGAGATTTTAATATGATATTAGAGATTTAGCATACATAGAATATATAAAACCCTAATGTGGATAGAATAATTAAATTTTGAGGATGAAAAATTCCTATAAGGTGGGTAGAATTGTAACATCTCAAATTTTTACTTATACGATTCAGAGTTCAAAAAGGGGTTTTGTAATAAAAGTTGAACAATGGAATTAATGGAAATAGCCATATATTATAAAATCTCATTTACATTATGAAAATGGTGTATGATGTTCCCTTATGCATTAAATAACCCACCATTATCTTAATTTGAAAACCAATGAGACATAACTCTTTCTCTCTCTCCTAGAAATGCCCTCAATATACTTAGAAATAGAACGAATGGTCATCACTCTCAACAACTAAATTGAACCCAACAAATTCGCAAAATAAAGGACACCTCAACTTTATCACATCTTTTAATATGAATATGTTGAGATATATACATATATGAAATTATTCAACAAAAGTCGATCAAAACCTAAATCTAATTATGTAGGAAGATAGTAGACCCTTAAATCTATATACGAGTCACTTTTGAAGTCATTAGGACTTCATCTGACCCCTCTAATGAATCTAGAAAGTTTCAATATAGTCTGAACCCAAAAGAAGCCATCATTGATTAAATCAAAGCTATTTCATATGATTCATTCTTTTTTATTGTCACACACTTAAACCTGTAAATGGATATCTGAAATTCACACATTCAATCCGGAATCGAGTCTGAAATTTAAAAAAAAATCCGACATCTGTATAATCTGAATTGGATTTAGGATATCTAATTTCATATCCAAAAATTTCAGATAGGATATCGAATATGGCTGTATCCGCTCCAAAAAATCTGAATCTGACAAATATATACATACATTATTATATATATTATCTATATGTAAAAATGCAAAAATATAGATATTTTTTCATATATATGCATAATAATATCAATGTTTTCTATATATAATATACTTATAACAATACATTTATGATTTCTAATTTAGATCAGATATTTATCCGAATTCAGAGATTATTTTTTGGATCGGATTCAGATATTTATATGAATTCAGAGATTATTTTTTAGATAAAATTCAAATATTATTACATGATATCTGTCCGATATCAGATCAGATATCAGATTGAATTTTTTTCGAGAATCAAATATCACATATAGTAGTATCTTCTCCGTATTCGACCCGTTTACATGCCTACACACACTGTCACACATTGTGATTTAGCTTTGTCTCATGTTTTATAAATACTCGATTCTTTATGGACTCTCAGATGTGGATCCAATGGCTAGACAAACTGTCTCCTACCTCGAGTCCATGAGAGCCTAAACTCCTCACATGCCTCTGAATATGTGTTCCCCTCCCTATCATTTCAAAGTTGCCCCACAGTTTTCTTCTTTCTGCATTTGTCCTACTAACCCAAACCCAGAGATCCATGTTCCAATGGGATTTTATCACCTGAGAACCTAGTTTAAAATGGTTTATGTTTCTCCCCTGTTTTGCATATTGTGAGACCCTAGGGTGATTGCAGATGCTTGTGTATGTATACAAGTCATGACTGACCTTTGAAAAGATTCATGAGACACCTAGACCACCCTCACATCGCTCTTCAACACCCCTGAGAGTTCCATACCGCAGCCAGAGTGGGATCATCGACCCAACACCTCCGACCACCAAAACTCCATGCGAGACCGTTGATCGATTCGTATGGTCTCCATGAAGCTTCTATGGCTCTCAATTTCACTAGTTTTACATGTAAACACATTTCCTCCTTTTTGTTTTATTTCTACTATTTCTTGTTCCAGCACAATTACTGTTCCATAGCCTTCATTCCTCAAATTTCCTTGCTCCTACAACTTTTCCAGGTGGCAAGGAACACACAATCTTTGCAAGTTATGATTTTACTAGAGTCACATTTTTTTCTTCCTCCTCTATTGCTTTCATGGTGTAAGGGAGTCTATGGGTGTCTATCCACCGCATGTCCTCAGTCAATGTTCCTTGAAATCGACATAACTTGGGGAATCCTTCTCCACAGTAACATTTTCAAGATCTTATCACTAATGAACTTGGATATCGAGGTTTTGGATCTCCAACAACAAGTTGTGCATCACTGCCTGTCTGACAAACAAGATGACCACTATTTTACCCTTTTGCCCTAAACTGACTTTTGGTTTTGTCACACACTTGTAGGGACAGTCTCGATTTTTCATTCTGCCTTATATCACATTTCTCTCATGCACATTTTTGTTTAGCCTCAACCATGTGGCATTGCCTGCTTGGTCTACATGGACAAGTCCAAAGGTTGAGTGGATAATACTCACACAACTTTTCCTTGATTTCTTATTGGAAAGTCCTTTCGAAATTCATAGTAAATCAAGGGCTCATCATAAAAATATGAATAAACGTTGTTGGAAATAATTTTTTGAGTAGAACATGATTCTGGTGTTTTCAAACCCCAATTTTATCATATCTTATTAGGTTTCCTTAAGAGACCCAAATTAGGGTTTATAATGTTATTTAAGGTGATAATTAATACAAATCATCTAATTTTAGGAACTCAGGATTTGACTAATATCAAAGGGACTAAGTTAGGATTTTCTTTTCTCCAAGTAAGCGGGTCATGCCACTATACACATGTACATTGGTTCAATTGAATGATATGTATGATTTATGAATTATGCTTTCAATTTCAAGTTTAATGCTCTAATCATGTTCATTATATAAATTTCTTGATGATTTGTATATCCTATGCCTTATGGTTATCAAGCTCATTAATATTAAAGATATGATTAGTGGTTAATGATTAATGGATTTAAAGTTCAAGTTTCAAGAGGGAGAAATCTCATCATGTTAAAAATTTAATGTTCAAGATTATGCTAATGTTCATATTAAGAATCATGTTATAAGAATTTGATTAAGTTTTATATGCTCTCGCCATGATGGACCTCATGGGGTCGTTATGGGATTTTATAGCCAGTCAGGGACCTTAAAGGATCGTTATGGACTTTTTAGCCAAATCATGGGCATTCATGCCAATTATGGGCTTTTTAGTAGGCAAATCATAGAGAGTGCATATCTTACTTGTTCAATTATTAATCTATGTCAGTAAATCATTTCAAGAATGCTTAAGTCAAATACATGTCAAGATTTTCTCTCAAGTCAATTATATATATTTTCTTTTCTTATAATGTGTATAGTGCCACTTACTAATGCATGCCTATTTCTTTACATGGTTGTGGGATGAGATGTCCCTAGATTAAGAAATAAAGAAATTTGAAGTGAGTTCTTCAAAGTAGAAGTTATAAAGACTTCGCTAGTGGGGTGCCACATACACTTTAAAGATCCAATATCAAGTTTCAAAGAAGATTTGTGCCTTAGATTTCTCCTATCTTTCATGTACTAGATTCTAGTTCAAAGATGAGGTAGTTTACATTATAATTTTTCTCTTTCAAAGAACAATGTATAAATATATATTTCCAACTAATGTATGGTGTTTCATTTATATTGTTGCTATGTATATCATGTTTTGTGACATTCCTCCAAGTCAAGTGACATGTGTTATGGACAACATAGGGTTTGCTTCCACTGATATATATGTGCATGGAGGGTTGTTAGTTGTTACACCAATATAATTATGTGTGATCCAAGGTCTTTCTGGTCATTTTCTCGACTTTTCAAATTATATTTTAGTAAACACATTAACTCATAACAATTAATCTATAGGTTAGAAAATTACAAATAAATACTAGTTGGAATCAAAAAAAGATTTTCTACCTAATTATATAACTCAAAATCTAAATCCAGTTATAATAAGAGTTGATAATTAGGGTTTGAAACATACACATTAATTAATGATTCACGTGTTTGAATTTGATAGCAGGTGAGGATACCCTTCTCTGACCTACAGTTTGACTTTGACATGTTGATACACAAGTTGAGGCATGCTGCTTCTCTTTAGGAGTCAGATTGAACAATAATTTTATAAGGCCCCTAAACTTGCTTAATGAGTTGAATAAGCTTAATTATCATAATTGAATTCTTATAACCCTAATATATCCTTGTGATATGCTTTTAAATGATAAGACAAGTTTAAGTTTCAAATTTGGTCCAATTTGGACACTATTTGAGCAAGTTATGCAATTTTATGCACATTTTGGACTTTTCTACAATTTACCCAATTAAGAGGTTTTCTTTGCAATTTATAACTTGCATTATGTTACTTGGATATTATATCATCATTATTGATCTTTTTGAGCCATGGGTCACCTATTTAATCCTTGGTTTGAAGGTGTTTTCTCCAAGGGTAATTTAGGGATTACCCCTTCATGGATGAGCTACCTTTAGTAGCTATCAACTAGTGAGTTATTTGTTTGGCTTGGAAATTCAAGAAACGAGGGATAAAAATGTCTCTATATATGGTGGGATATCTTCTTGTGTGTGTGCTTGTATATTCTTAATAGTTTAAGGCTATGGACACTTGGAAAGATACTAGAACTTCAACTTTTGCTTTTTCTTTATCTTAAAGCTTCATATACTTATCCCTAAGAACCAAAACAAGCCATTTGATCTCCACCACTTCCCTCCTTATAAAATCCTTGTCCTCCCTCTGTGCTTCTACGAATTTCCTATCCAAGGAAGAAGAAAGAGGGGACCTTCTTGGAAAAAGAATCTAGGGTTGCAATTGACTTCCTTTTAGGGTATAAAAAGCTTCGTTCTAGTGATCTTGACCTAAAAGAGTAAGCATCCCCTTCTTTCTTCCATTTATTTCTTTTTTATCCTTCCTCCTATCTTTCTCTAGGTCGGAACCTTGCTGTTCCATGGTAGAAATTTCTCTAAAGCTCTAAAACCCTACCTTTCTTGCTCCTTATGTTGAGTGTTTGTTCATTTGATGAAGAAAGGTGCTAGATGGGCGAGTTCATAGCTTATGATTGGATTTTTTATCCTACCTGCTCGAGTTTTCTTCTGTGTGGGGTTTCATATTCTCATTAGAGGCAAGTTTTGTAACTTGCTCCACATTTATTTCTTACCATAAGCTTGCTAGCTCATGTTCTTGCTTGAAAATGATGATTCATGCACTAAAAAGCTATGCTTGACTTGGATTTTGATTTTTATAATGTTCCCTATTCTGATTTCAGTTCTAGATGAACCTATTATCATGTGTATATTATTCCTAAGGTATAATATGACTTGTATCAGGTTGGTTTGACAACCTATGGTGCCAAACACCTATCAACCAATGGTCAATTTTAGGGTTTAAAGCTGATTTCTTCTATTAACCCATGACCCGATGATGGTACCATTGCAAAAACCCTATGGTATTGTCTTCATGACAATTTATGGTGGTAACCAAGGATGAAACTGACGTTCACCCCTTAGGTCATGTTTTGGCCTAATTAGAAGCCTAGTGATTAACAACTAAGTACCCTAATGATGCTATCAATCAATGATGATATTATTTTGATATTTGATGTTGATTAATGAATATAGTGCTGATCTAACAACCTATGGTGACTTAATGGTCACTAATGATGGTGGATCATGTCTCCAAAACCTATGGTGAGTTAATCATATAGTTGTAGCATCAATTAAGCCTTAAACCAATGGTTTCTTGGGTCACTTGATGCAATGGTCAGACCTATACTGTAATTGATGGTTTTAACATATGAACTTGACCCAATGGTCAAGATATAATGTTTATTTCTCCAATAAAGTAGAATGATGGCTAATTTAATATGTTGGTCCTAATAATGTGATTTATATAGTTTCCTTTGCATGATCAACTTAAGGAGCTTACTTGTTTACAATGGATGGCTTATTTTAAATGAACAGTCGATTGTGGGTTTTACCCTACTCTCAACATAACCCTTATTATTGTTAACCAAAGGATGTCTAGGGTTAAATGGTGATTTTTATGGATCACAACTCAATAACATCATAGATGATTCATTCAAGGTGTTTAATTATGTAAACAACCAATGGTCTTAGTTTTTAGACATCCAATGGTTCTGGGTGACATTGTGGTATGGTGATATGGGTTGAATGACGATGGAACAAATGGAGGGTTACCCTTAATAAGGTAGTCTTACCCATTCACTCATATGAATAGAAGTGATGATAACCATATTGTGTTGATATGTAACCCTAATGAGGTATAACTTGTTATACCTAGATTTAATATAACTAAATGATGGTAATTGGGTATGAATAGTCCTTGAATGATTAATACAATCATGGAGTACTTTCTTATAGTTGTTGAAACCCTAGTATGATATAACCCGATGGTTACACCTTGATTTATGTGTGGGTTCATACTTGAGAATAGTATGTAATGTGATGGTGATGCTTCACCTTATGCATTCATGATCCAACGGGGGTGTCATGAGTTAATGTTTGGGTATAAGTGTTGATTAGTAATATTGATATAATTTATCATGTTGAACCTAACTCTAATGCAAATAGATAAAGATAAGTATTCATGTTTAACATTCTTATATGATGGAATGATGGTGAAATAACCTCCTTAATATGATCATAACCTTAATCTATTAATTGGTGGTTAACATAGCCACATGGTTGATACTTTCTTATATTAAACATGTGCATTATGAATATGATGAGGGTTGATCATATCTAGATTCCTTGCATGTTGATGTAATAAAGGAATGTTCTTAATGTTATTATAACCCTTCTATGATTGTTTATGAATATCTCCTAGCTCATTAATGCACTATTGTCCTGATCTGGTGTATTATATGTAAGTGATGTTGTTGAGCCTTGTTATAAGGCATGGAAAGATAATGATGATCTTATAGGGAATAATATGATGGTCTTAATGACCTTTGGGCATGGTTGAGCCCTGGATGAGGTGTAATCCTCTTGTGTTGATAAGGGTTGATACCCTGTGATATTGTGAAAAGGATTTATATCCTGTGATAGTATGATGGTCTTAATGACCTTTGGGCATGATTGAGCCCTGAATGAGGTGTAGTCCTCTTGTGTTGATAAGGATTGATACCCTGTGATATTTTGAAAAGAATTTATATCTTGTGACAATATGATGACTAGTGTGGTCTCATGAATGGCAAGTGAATAGTACCATGTGATGATGAGATGAGAAATTATGTTTCACACATTTGATATCTTTTAAAGGTTGTGATATTTATATGCTTGCTAGAATTGAATTAGGGTTTGTATGTCCACTTGTTTGATGTAGTCTTAATTGACCCAATTGGCATAACTAATCAAGTACAACTCCAATCATGTATTGTTCTGTGTCGAGAGCCATCTTTAATGTCAGAACTTTCTGGATGGTGAAACGAGTATTCCTAAGGGAAACTCGGAGCACATATTGTTGAGTATGTGGGGGTTGAAGGTTGATGATATATCCTTATCATCCACATTGTAGGTTGTGGAGGATGACTATGGTCATGACTCATACATATGATGTGATTGAGGACAACTATGGTTGTACCTCAGATTAGAGGGTTTTGTATACCCTAGTTTCTAGTGTCATGACCTGTACCAAGGGCGGACTAGTGGTTAGAAACTTGACTATATGTCGCTGTGGTGGCAGCTTTGACTGCTATGTCACTTCCCTTTTACTCGTACTGACCGAGGGGAAGAGATCTTAGGATACCGACGCTCCTAGATATTGTATTGAACTGAATAGCCCTTCGCAGGGGTCAGTTGGACTTTGGATGGTACAATTTAAATTCCCAGGGGCATAATAAAAGATGTAATACAATCATGTAGCATATTTGTTTAGGGTTATACACAACGTTTCACATTGGATGATAACCCTTGTTTGTTATCTTTACATAAAGATGATGTTTAGTGCAATTAAGAGATAGTAGATATGCTTAGGTTGTGGATATGCTTAAGATTGTAGATGCATACATACAATGTTTATGCTTGTGTTGATAACTATACTAATACTGCTGATTATAATCATGATTCTAGCTATCTCATGTTGTTAGTTATGTTTAGCATGCTAGCCATGCCTTTGTAACTAGAGATGCATATACTGCTAATCATGCTTATTCAGATAGTTGTGCTTATGTTGTTAGCTCGTCTTATGATGTTGATATGTTCAACCAATTAGACATGATCATGTTGTTAGCTAAGCTTATGTGGCTAGACTTATTCATAATGATAGAGATTCTATGTTACTAGACTTACTCATGATGCTAGATATGCATATGCTACTGAATTTCTTATATTGTCAACAAGATAAAGGATGATAGTCTAGCTGATGATGATAGTTATTATCTGCTCCTCTATGTATTTTGTTAATCATAAGTACTGCTAAGCTTATTTGTTATATCTGATTAAACTGCTTAACTGTTTAATTACTTAAAAATGTTGTAATCAATAAACGTTGTTGGAGTTTATATCTCTTGCTGGGACATGGGTCTCACACTTGTGGTTCACCACATTTTTTTAGGTAATCGAAAGTGACGAAAACAAACTTGTGGACACAAGAAGAGGAGCTACAATAATGGATCTTTGAAAAAGTTGATTAGATGTCTAGTGTGTCCTAGAGTCATCCCATGTACTCTCAGGTCCAGGAAGGAATAGTTTGTATATGGTGTTTCAAACAAATTGAACTTTTGTTAGCATGCTAATGCTTGCTTGTGTGGCATATATGATTTTTTTTCTATGTATATATGTTGTGGCTAAGGCGATAGAACAATTTGTATCATATTCTTGGCATAGTATGGATACAAGAAAGATGTTAGGTTCTTATGCAAATGTTTTTGAGCGGGTGTTGATGTTGAAATCAGTTTTAATTTACCTGTATTTTTGGGTATGTGATTATTTAGTGATTGATTGTGTTTTATGTTTTGAGTAATCTCATTTAGTGTAACAAGTTCTCACAAATTTATATTTTCTCTATATGGTCTGACGGTGGCATCTTGCTTTATATGTCACTTGGTTATACATACTTGATCCAGTTGGGTCCAATTCACTGAAGTTTATCATATAGACTGTTGAAAGTGCAAAATGAATCAATTTCTTTTATCTTATTAACACGTATTCATTTCAAACCCTTATTGCATTATTGCATTTAATAGTGAAAACCCTAAATCGATGTTTTTTTTTTATTGTGAACTTATCTTTCCTCCCTATTAAATGCATGTTTGATTGTTAAGATTATTATTATCTATTTGTGTAAGTGCATTATAAGATTAGATCTCATTGTACAAATTTTCGATATGTAGACTTTTGGTGCTCTCACCTAGCCCAATGTTTCTCTCACCTAATCCCTTGTGCTCTCATCTTATATAAATGTATGCATATATATGTATGTGTGTGTGTATATATATAGGGGATTAAGAGAGAAAGATTTCTCCCTCCTCTCCCATGCTCGTGGCGAAGGCTGAACACCCGGGAGGGTGGTAAATCAAGGCAGAAATTGAGATTCGAACCTGAGTCCCTTTGTTAGGGGACACCGTGCTTGACCACTTGAGCCACTCCTTGTCGGCTACACACACACTCACACACACACACAGATATATATATATATATATATATATATATATATATATATATATATATATATATATATATCCTTACGTAGAGGGTTGTGGGTGCTCTCACCTCTATCTTAAGTATGGGATGTGAAGGTATTCTAATACTACTTTTAGATGATTCTAGTCTACTATATAATTTGAATGCAACTAAATTCACTTGAAATGATTTGACTAATTTCCAATATTGTTCTCTATAGTTGCTAAGAGACGAATTTATGATTGTACCTTATTATTTCTTCATATAATCATTATGTCTTACTGCATGAAGATCTTTTTGATATCTAATTGGATGTTCTACCTCCCTTTTCATTGATAACAATGTTTTTTTTTAATTTGAGACATTGTCCAATCTCTATTTTAAGCACATACCCATTTTTGCTGATAAACTTTTATATACTCTTCTCCTGGAAGGGGTGTGTTCCCAACTCCTTAGGTTGGAAAGATCATATGCCATAGTTAAGCCTAAGTTGCAACCTACACAGGAGTCATTCCTTTTTACTTGAAGATACATTAGAATAGTCGAGTTCCCTCTACAACATCTTAACCATAGTTTACTTTCTTTTGTACACACAATGTGTGATGATGAACTATGATAGAAATGAGAATTGTAATAGTTAGAGTTTTAGCTTATGCTGCTATACTTTTGGTATCTAATACAACACATACTTAAGTTTTAATCTACCTTCATGTGATGTTTGGCATTGGATGTGTTCTAATTTTCCCTTGAGTAAGCGAGTGACTCTTCTATTGAGTTCCCACTCCTATCATACACAATACTCATTCTACACAATTCTTTTATGCTTAACACCACACGTTTTGTACATATGCACTATAAGAAATGTATGCACACAATACAAGAAATATAACTCACTGAACAAAGTATATTGGACCATTAATGGCTATTATAGATGTTATTGAGATGTTGACCTATAATAGATACATAGTTTTATGGTAAAAACCCTAGTCTGACTCATTAATGGTTGTAGTTTAGACGTTGGCCAATTTACTTTGAGATTTTATGGAGGGTCATTCTGTTATCTTTTAATTTATTACATTATTCTGATAGGATTTATTTTAAAATTTGTTGGTACGGTCATACCATCATATTTTAATTTATTATATTATTCAGTCCATATTCCGAAGTGTTATACATAACCCAAATGTAGCATGCGAGCAGGCTGGCTACATCTGCACTCATGTAAGAAGGTTGACAAAATATGCTATTTTCTTCAAAAATGAGTGCTTCACACACACACTTTTCCCTCACTCGTGTTTCAAGCACACCTAGGGGGCGGTTTTAGTAGTGGGAATAGGAGGAGAGGTGGTTTTGGTTAGTGAAACCCGAGGTAAATGACCTAGCAGACTACAGGTTGTTGCAGGCTGGGATGGGGGTGCTTTACACAATAAATGCGTGGCAGGGGAGGAAGTAAAGAGAGAAAAGAGAAAAAGGAGGAGAAAGATACTTGTATCACATATAACTTTCAATATGTAGTATATTTTTGACGAATCAAAACCCATTATATTCATTATAAATATACAATCCAACAAGACAAATATTGATATATTTTGAGAAAAACAATATGGTGCATCAAAATTAATGTGCATGTTATGATAATGTTTATGATATGACAATAATGATGATGATAATGATGATGATGATGATGATGATGATAATAATAATGAAGAAGATGGTCATCACACTATGAATTAAGCGCATTACATTACACACTAGGCACATTCCATTGCAAATTAGGTGTAATACATGAGAAACATGGTGTATCGCAACCAAACGTATGTGCATTGACACAAAATTAACTATGAACAATCATGTCCGAACTGGGCGCATTCAAGTCCAAACATGGTGCATTTAAGTCCAAATGATGATGATAATAAAGAAGATAGTCATCACACCATATAGTAGGTACACTACATTACATGCTAGGTGCATTCCATTACAAATTGGGTGTAATATATGAGAAATATGGCGTATTGCAACCAAAAGTAGGTGCATTGCAATCAAGAAGAAGAAGAAGAAGAAGATGATGATGATGATGATGATGACAGTTGTGATGATGATGATGATGATGATGATGATGGCAATGTCGATGATGATGATAATAATGAATAAGACAGTCATCACACTATGAATTAGGAGCATTACATTACACACTAGGAACGTTCCATTACAAACTGAGTGTAATATATGAGAAACATGGTGTATTGCAACCAAAATTATGTACACTGACACTCCATTAACTGGGTGTAATCATGTCCGAACTGGGCACATTAAATTTCAAACAGGGTGCATTCAAGTCCAAATGATGATGATAATGAAGAAGATCGTCATCACACTATAAAGTAGGCACACTATATAACATGATAGACACATTATAAATTGGGTGTAATACATGAGAAACATGGCGTATTGCAACCAAAAGTAGGTGCATTGCAATCAAGAAGAAAAAGAAGATGGTGGTGGTGGTGAAGAAGATGATGATGATGGTAGTGCTGCTGCTACTAATGATGATGATGATAATGAATAAGACGGTCATCACACTATGAATTAGGTGCATTACATTACACACTAGGAGCGTTCCATTACAAATTGAGTGTAATACATAAGAAACATGGCGTATTGCAACCAACAGTATGTGCAATGACACAACATTAATTGGGTACAATCACGTCCGAACTGGGCACATTCAAGTCCAAACAAGGTGCATTCAAGTTCAAATGATGATGAAAATGAAGAAGATGGTCATCACACTATAAAGTAGGCCCGATACATTACATGCATGTGCATTCCATTATAAATTGGACGTAATACATGATAAACATGGCATGTTGCAATCAAAAGTAGGTGCATTACAATCAAGAAGGAGGAGAAGAAGAATATGATGATGCAGTGGTGATGATGATGATAATGAATAAGACGATCATCACACTATGAATTCAGTGCATTACATTACATACTAGGCGTGTTCCATTACAAATTGAGTGTAATACATGAAAAACGTGGCGCATTGCAACCAAAAGTATGTACACTAACACACCATTAATATGGCACAATCATGTCTGAACTGGACACATTCAAGTCTAGACATGGTGCATTCAAGTTCAAATGATGATGATAATAAAGAAGATAGTCGTCACACTATAAATTAAGCGCACTACATTAAATGCTAGGCACATTCCATTATAAATTGGGCGTAATACATGAGAAACATGGCATATTGCAACCAAAAATAGGTGCATTGCAATCAAGGAGAAGAAGAAAAGAAGACGATGACGATAATGACGATGGCGATGATGATGATGGTGGTGGTGGTGGTGATGATGACGATGACGACGACGACGATCATCACCATCACCATCACTATCACCATCACCATCACCATCACCATCACCATCACCATCACCATCACCATCACCATCACCATCACCATCACCATCACCATCACCATCACCATCACCATCACCATCACCATCAACAATAGAAATAATAATAGCATGATGATGGTGCATTACAGTACTAATTAGGTGCAATAAAGTCTGAACTGAGTCCACTCAAGTCCAAATTGGCGCATTCAAAACTGATGTGCATTAACTTGATCGATATATGTCGAATTGGGCGCAATACATGTCAATTTGGGTGCATTAACACCATAATTGGGCAAATATTGAGCACATGATTAAGATTTATGCCAATTTACTATTATGCATATACCCTAAAAACTGGATGTATCTAGCGCCATAATTAGACACATTAACACCACAATTGGGCATTTTACTCAAATGTTGGGCATCATCTTATGGTTTGTGCTAATTTGTTATTATGCACACACACACTAGAATTTGGCGCATTAGAGCCATAATTAGGCACATTCGTGCCACAATTACGTGCACTAATTAGGTTCATTAGTGCTCTAATTAAATTTTTTTACTATAAATATTAGGCACATTATGTTAAAATTTGTGTTAATTTTTTTATTATGTGCGTACCTTAAAAATTGAGTGTATTAGTACCATAATTAGGCGCACTAGCATATGTACTTGACGTTTTACTAATAATATTAGACACATTATATTAAGATTTGTGCTCATTCTATATTATGTGTATATACTAAAAACGGGATGGATTAGCACCACAACTGGGTGCATTAGAACCATGATTGAGTGCATTAGCTCCATAATTAGGTGCATTGGTCATTGACCGATGAGTAGTAGGTCTCTGTGCATGAGAGAGAGGTGGCAAGTCAGAGAGAGGTGACATGTGTGAGAGAAAGGGGGTGTGACAAGTGGAGTGGGCGTGAGAGAGGGAGAGTAAGAGAGAGAGGTTGTTAGTAGAGGGCAGGGTTTAAGAAGTAGAGGGCAGGCTAGGTGGGGTGACAAGAACGGTTTCCGGTGCGTGTGAAACACGCATATTTGTGAGGGTGAAGAAATTTTAACCCCTTTCTTCTTTGCTTACTACACAAGGGCACAAGTCTTCCTACCGTATCTATGCTTTGTTTGGCAAAGCGGTGACGATTGCTCGGACAACATTAGACAACTACGAACAGCGAATCAGTCGCTACCAATTATGTTACCAAACACACATATGCCCACAACTCCCATTTTACATTGTAATTTCTATCTGGAGCTATCGACAACCTCCGCTTATTTATCACCGTGACAAATTATTACGATCCGCCATCGTTGATAGGCCACCGGCGACAATGGCGTTGCCAAACGCGGCACTACTTTATTCATAAAGAAATTATCGATATTCATGGCTCCACAGTCATCATGTGTCAGTTGTTCCACCTCGTTACACGCCAGAAAGGCAATCCTTCTTTCCTCGACAGTTGGAAGCACAGGCAGCAGGCTTCCATAGCCTGCGCCACCGCTTCCAAACCTTCTCTCCTCCGATCCCGCCCTCGTTCACTGATGGGTGCATACGCCTGCTTGGCTGTGGTCCCGCACTACTCCCCTCCCCTATTCCACTTCCTGCCCCGTGGTGCCACAGAACCACGACTGGCCAAGGTCAATACTCTACTCGCGGTCGCCGGCCTGTGGAAACCAACTGAGCGCGTCCTCCGCAGCTTGCCTCGATTGTCACCGAGGTGGAGTGTAGCAACACCCGCTGCGGTCTCTGATCCTTCGGGCGTTCAGGACGATGAAGCTGGCTTCGTGCTCGACGACGTGCCTCACCTCTCTAAGTTCCTCCCCGACTTGCCTGTATGCATTAGTTAAAGCATCACCGTGGTAACGAGTATTCGCAGAGATTAAGTCTTTCATGATTTTTCTATACAGTTATCTGAGTTTCGTTCGACATCTACTAACTTGGTGTAAAGAATGCCTTCTCCAACCCCAAAGTAGAATTATTTGCATACATACACCTCATAACTTAAGACATACTTGGTGTAAGCTAGAGAAAACCTGTTATTGATTACATTAGAGATGTAGAGCTTAGTTTGAAAGTTTTTGGATTGGATGAGAATGTTTTGATATCTCCCATTGATCACTCTCAGGCCTGAAATGGTAAATTTCTGGTTCTTAATAATTGTGTTGATGATAGGATCTAACCAATGAAGATGGGGTTGTAAATTGTTAGCATAAACACTACCAGTCATGGGAATCCAAAATCAGCAATTGGGGTCATTTGAAGTACATTCCTGATATTTCATTTTGTCATAAAAACAGTCCATTTTCTCTCTTGGATGAAGTAGCTATTGATCTTTTGAAGGATGCAATCAATCTATGCTGCAAATCACCAATACTCTTATTGAAATGGTCATAAGAAATACAGCTCTCGTGGAGATATTTTCTTTGCTTATTGTTAGAAAATAGTTTCCGTATTTATGTGTCTCTTTAGTGTTTCTGTTTCCTGTTGGGTCTGTTATGTAAATGTTCTCGTCTTATATAATAAAGGCTAGCCTGCTATGGCAGGGCATCGTTCACATGGTATTAGAACAATTTCTGGGGTTGTGGCCCTAGCCGCCAGCCTCCCTCTTCTCTCTCTCTCCCCATCTCCTCTTAGCTCCGCTCCGCCCGTCACCTTTGTCGGGGGCCGCCATTGCTACTGCCAACTTCGGTTCTCGTCGGCCAGTCTCCCTCCGTCTCCACCATGGTGGCTGCTTGAAGGAGAGGAGGAGAACCGCTTGTTCTATCTCGGAGAGAGAGGAGGAACAACTCCCTTCTCAGTTTCTTTCCTCTCCACGTAATCCCCTTATGTGGATGAGTGCCTAAGTCATTTAGGGGTCTGTCAATGTGTCAGGTTCACATCATCTGTTCACAAGTGATGACGCAAATTCCCGTCAACCCCCCCCCCCCCCCCCCCCCCGACGCGTCTTCCAGGGGCCATCCTTTTCTCCGTTGCATCTTCCTGGAGTTTTTTACCTTGTTGACAGAGACAATTCCCGTCAAGGTCTATGTCTGCCGCTGTTGCGCACAACGTGTCCCTAAGAGACACGGCGTGTCCCAAATACCGGTGTTTATGCCTCTGTCTCAGCACACGACGTGTCCCATTAAAGACATAACGTGTGAAAATGGTTCTGTCATCATTAGCCATCCAGACACGACATGTCTAATATAAGACACGACATGTGAAAAAGGTGCTGTCATCTACTGCCATCCAGACACGACGTGTGAAAAAGGTTCTGGATCTACTGCCATCTAGACACAGTGTGTCTAATGTAAGACACGGCGTGTCCAGTGTTCAACACGACAAATCTCTTGATCCAATCTCAATATGGGCAACCCAAAGTCAGTGACCTCTTCTACAACAATCTACAATGATCGATCAATCTATATGAAGCTCACCTCACATAATTATTCTTTTGGATGAATGCCATCTATACTGTTTTTGAATCTGGCAGGAGCTTGGATATTCCTATTTCCAAGGAGGGGCATGACCATCTTCTTCAGGCCACTCAACAAGCTTCTTTTAGATCCTCCGTCAATCTAGTTTTAGATATAGGTAACCAGGGGACTTCATTTATTGCCTCCCATCCATCAACAACATGGGTGGTGGATTTTGGGGCCTCTCAGCATATGACGGGTATACTGTCGATGCTGCTCTCTTCTGACATATATCCCATATTCCTCTGTGACACTTGCTGATGGATCGATTAGACAAGTCCAGGCTTGTGGGATAATACAAGCACCATCTGATTTAACTTTACAGTATGTACATTATGTACCAAACTTTCCTTTTAACTTAATGTCCGTTGCTAAGTTGGTTGATTCTTTAAAATGCTTGGTCATATTTGGAGACTCCTTTTTTGTGTTATAGGATCACATGAGTTGGAAGACGGTTGGTGGGGATCTAGGAAAGGTGATCTCTACTTCTTTGAAAGTGGTCACCCAGCTCGTCAGATTCCATCTCCCTCATCTACTGTTTTCAGCTGCTCTCCCTTATAATGGCATTGTCGCTATGGACACCCCTCCTTGCAGAATCAAAAACTTGTTCCCAACTTATCTTTGGTAACGTCTATTGAATGTCAGTCTTGTCAACTGGGCAAGCATCATCGTGTTTCTTCTCCTGGTTGTACTATAAAACACTCTAAGCGTCCCTTTGATCTTATTCATAGTGATGTTTGGGCCCCCGTTAAAGAACCAAGCTACAATGGCTTTCGTTACTTTCTTTCTTTTATTGATGATTTCTCCCAAATGACTTGGGTATACTTACTTAAGTCTTGCGATGAAGTCTTGTCGGTCATCCAAACATTTCATAAATTGATAAAAGTTTAGTTTGATACTCATATAAAAATCTTTCGTAAAGATAATGCCTTAGAGTATGTTCAAAAGGCTGTTTCTATTTTTGAGATTCTGTTGGCATGATTCACCAAACGACTTGTCCTCATACACCTCAACAAAATGGGATAGTTGAGCGTAAAAATCGTCACTTACTTGATGTAGCTTGCACGCTACTTTTTCAGACGTCTATGCCAAAGAAGTTCTAGTCCAACGCTATTCTCACTGCTTGGTTCTTCATTAATCGTCAACCATTTTCTGTCGTACATGGGGCCACCCCCTTTTTTGTTTTACGACCAGACGAGCAAGCATTTCCTGTTCCCCTTTGTGTCTTCGGTTGCACTGCGTTTGTTCATATGTTCGATCCACATGCAGTTAAGCTATTTCCTTGCGCAGTTCCCACTGTCTTTTTGGGATATTCTCCCACACAAAAGGGGTAAAATGTTATTGTCCTCGTCTTCATTGTATTTTTGTGTCAGCTGACGTTACTCTTTATGAGTCTACTTCGTTCTTTAGTGACTCTGTCCAGCTTGAGGGGGAGCACAATCCGGAGAGTGACTACATCTTTACGCGTGCGAGAGAGCCACCTCTTCCTCTTCCTTGAGATGAGCCTATTATAGATACTAGCCCCACACCACCACCACCTACTCGCCACTGGTTCCACCTTTTCCATTGGTTTATACCATGTGAGCACGACATCACCAAGAGGATGTAACATCATCAGTCCACCAGATTGCCCCCTCATCGTCAGACACTCCTGAGGTAACTGTTCCTACGGAGAATTCTCTTGATGCTTTTGTTTCGGACTTGCACCTTTTAGTTGCAGCCCGAAATGGTGTTCGCTCTTGCACTATCCATCACCCACTGACGAATGTTTGTTGCTTATCTCATTTTTTACCGACAACCCGCACGTTTGCTCTTCAGCTTGATTCTACGAATGTTCCTCGTTCCTAAGAGGAAGCAATGCAACATGGGATTCAGGCTATGGACAGTGAGATGGCAACTCTTCATGAGAACTCCACCTGGGACTTGGTGGACCTTCCTCCTGGCAAGTCGGTTGTCGCTGGGTGTATACTGTAAAACAGAAACCAGATGGGTCTATTTCTTGTTTGAAGGCTCGTTTGGTGGCAAAGGGATATACCCAGACACATGAATAGACTATTTTGAGTCTTTCTCTCCAGTAGCTCGGCTCAATTCTATGCGCATCCTTATCTCTGTTGCTACTCATTTTGAGTGGCCTCTACTTCAGTTGGATGTCAAGAATGCTTTTCTTCATGGTGGTCTACTTGAGGAGGTATACATGGAGAAAACTCCAGAGTTTGTTGCTCAGGCAGAGTGTCAGAAGGTCTGTAAGTTGAATAAATCCTTGTATGGTCTGAAACAGTCACTACAGGCATGGTTTGATAAATTCAGTGCTGAACTTATAAAGTTTGGGTTCACCCCGTCTTCTATCGATCACTCATTATTTGTGTATGCCTTCAAGTGGCACTATTATTCTAGCTGTTTATGTAGATGATATTGTCATTACAAGGATGACTCTACTGGCATTCTACAACTCAAGGAATGCCTGCAGACACAATTTCAAACAAAAAGAATTGGGTAATCTCCGCTATTTCCTTGGAATAGAAGTTCTACACTCCAAGAAGGGCACAAACCTCTCTTAGCGGAAATATGTCCTTGACCTCCTTGCAAAGACATGCATGACACAACGTAAACCTGTCTCCACACCTATATATTATCATACCAAGTGTGAAACTTAAGTTGCAAGGCTGCTTGCAATGCAGCTTGAGTGAGGGTTCAAGACCACTCACCCTTTTATTAATAGAACTAGAGAAATTACATAGAGGTCTAACAATAAATATAATTTATAAAATCATAATATAAAGAAATATATTAACACTCCCCCTCAAGATGGAGCATACACATCGTGTATGCCCTACTTGTTGCAAAAGCTCTGAAAAGTTGCTGGACTCAATGGCTTTGTGAGGACATCTGCAAGTTGATCTTCAGCTTTGACATGCGGAGTCACCACCTTGCCATTCTTGATCTGATCTCTGATGAAGTGGCAGTCATCCTCTATATGTTTAGTGTGCTCATGGAAGATTGGATTCTTGGCAATGTAGATAGCATCCTGATTGTCACATCTGAGCGCTATGGGAGACGAAACATAAATCTTTAATTCAGAAAGTACAGACTGAACCCACTGCAACTCACAACAGGCATGAGCCATTGCTCGATATTCAGCTTCTGTGCTTGATCTAGCCACAACATTCTGCTTTTTCCTTTTCCAGGTGATAAGGTGATTTCCCAGAAATGTGTAATACCCAGAAGTAGACCTCTTGTCATTCAGATTATCAGCCCAGTCTGCATCTGCATAACCAGTAAGAACAAGGGTAGACATAGGAGTCTTGGGTCTATAGTAGGTGATCCCCTTACCAGGTGCACCCTTCAGGCATCTCAGAATACGACAAACTACCATCTAGTGTGACTGGTGTGGTGAGCTCATATGCTGACTCACCACACCTACAACAAAAGAAATATCAGGACGAGTAACTGTCAAGTATATCAGCTTCCCAACAATTTTCCCGTAGTAGCGTGGATCTAGATAATCAATATCATCAATCATCTCCTTCACATGATAGTCCATAGGAGTAGACATCGGCTTGGATTCACTCATGCCAACTTCCTGTAGTAAATCCAGCACATATTTCCTCTGAGACAAATTAGTACCTGCATGGGATCTAAGTACTTCAATGCCCAGAAAATATCTCAGTTTGCCCAGATCCTTTGTATGAAAGTGCCTCTGCAATCCTTCCTTCACACGTGATATGCCTGTAAAATCACTG
This sequence comes from Alisma plantago-aquatica, assembly GCA_963693085.1. Lineage (NCBI taxonomy): Eukaryota > Viridiplantae > Streptophyta > Magnoliopsida > Alismatales > Alismataceae > Alisma > Alisma plantago-aquatica. Next base: position 284,775,095 of record OY856412.1, on the reverse strand, counting down.
TCCGTGATAACTATATCATCAACATATACAAAAATAATGATGGATCCACCAGAAGAGTTGGAATAAAATAAAGAGTGATCAGTCACAGAACGAGAGAAGTCCATCTTTAGCACAACATCACTGAACTTGTCAAACCAACCTCTAGGAGATCGTTTCAACCCGTAGATGACTTTCTTCAATCTACACACCTTCTGATACTCCCCCTGAGCAACAAAACCAGGAGGTTACTCCATGTATACCTCTTCTTGTAGATCACCATGGAGAAAAACATTCTTGACATCAAGCTGAAATAGAGGCCAGTCAAAGGTAGTAGCCAGAGAAATAAGAATTCACACGGAATTCAGACGAGCCACTGGTGAAAAGGTCTCAAAGAAATCAACTCCATTTGTCTGAGTATAACCCTTTGCCACCAATCTAGCCTTCAACATCTCAACTGAACCATCTGGATTATGTTTTACTATGAATACCCATCTGCAACCCACAACATTTTACCCTGGAGGTAAGTCAATAAGATCCCAAGTGTTGTTTTGTAGAAGAGCAGACATTTCCATATGCATTGCCTGTTTCTAGCCAGTATCTTTCATTGTATCACGATGATTTCTTGGAACAACCACAAAATCAATCCCAAGAGCAAGTGATCGGGCCTGCTTGGATAATGTCGACAAACAACACACATTTGCAATAGGATGTCGAATAGTACAGGAATGAGTATCTTTGCGCACAATGGGAACATCAAGGTCAGATGGTTATGCAGAAATCTCTTCAGTGGAGGAAGATGGGGAAGGCTCAGAGACTGGAGTCGCTACCTCCTCTGGATCCTACCTGCCTCGTCTACTATAAACATGTTGATATTTATAAATTAAAGTATCACTTGCTGGCTGCTCATCCTGTATGATAGTTAGTCAGGAATGATAGGTGGCACTCTCACACTAATGTCTTATGGTGGCACTCTCACTTTCACACAATTATTCCCCCTTACTGGGAATACTAGAGAAAAATGGTGTGGATTCATGGAAAGTTACATCCCGAGACACAAACATACAACGGAGACTGGGACAATAACACTTGTATCCTTTGCTAGTGTTGGAGTACTCAAGAAAGAGAGTCCTAGTAAACCTAGAGGATAACTTATCGGCCTTAGGATCAAATTTGTGGACAAATGAAGTACACCCAAACACTCTGAGAGGAACAAGGAAAGGTGGATCTTTTGGACGCAAGACAGATAAAGGAGTACGTCCTTGAAGCACCGAAGAGGGTTGCCTGTTAATCAGGAAACATGCAGTAAGTAAAGCATCAGACCAGAACCTCTTAGGGACATTGGATTGAAACATAATAGTCCTGAGATATCAAGAAGATGATGATTTTTGCGCTCAGCTACTCCATTTTGTTGAGGAGTGTGAGGACAAGATGTGTGATGAATCATCCCAACAGAGCTACAAAAATCAGCAATAGCAGTTTGAACATATTCCAAGGCATTATCAAATTGAAGAATTTTAATATTGCAATCAAATTGAACTTTTATTTCTTGATGAAAATGTTTGACAATGGACAACACAAACTCTTGACTCTTTAATAAATAAATCCATGCCATGCGAGAAAAATCATCCACAAAGGAAATAAAATAGCGAAAACCATTATAACTATTGTTCTTTATAGGACCCCAAACATCACTATGGACTAACTCAAAAGGACAAGATGCCCGTTTATTGACATGACTGGGATAAGACAATCTATGATGTTGTCCCAATTGACAGGACTGACACTCTAAAGAAGACACTCTAACTTTGTCAAGCTCTCCAACGACGAATGTCCATATCTGTAGTGCCATAGTAAGGGAGAACCACTCAGAAGGATAGCTGGAGCAGGAACAGATACTTGGCGAGGCAGACTATCACCGTGGAAGAGGTAGAGATCACCTTTCCTAGGCCCCCCACCAATCGTCCTCATACTCTTGAGATCCTGTAATACAAAGCAAGAAAGCCCAAATGTCACTGTACAGTTCACAATATCAACTAATTTTGCAACAGAGAGAAGATTAAAAGGAAATGCAGGCACATAGTGAACTGATTTAAGATTAATTTTAGGAGTCAGAGAGACATCCACTTGCTAACACTCTCCTCACTGAACCATCTGCTATGGTCACAGATTTGTGAGGAATATGTGAGTTAATGGAGTGAAGTAATCTCCTCATACCGGTCATATGTTGGGATGCTCCAGAATTAACCACCCATGTGATGACCCTGACTTTTGGGATTAGATACCCAATATAGTATTCAAGGTACATAAATGTTCTATACAATTTGACCCTAAATTTAGGAATTTTGTATTCAATTATGGATTCTTGTCACCCAAAAGTGTAACAAGAGATGCAATTGATGATTATTAGATCTAACTGAGTTCAATTATGAGGAATAGATTTGGCTAATCAAATTAAGTAATGATGTGGTACATCATCTATTAGTGATAAACAAGAATCCGAATGGTTGAATAGTGATCCACATGTTGCATATTGATATTTCAATTCTATCGAAGTTGTTTGGTTACAAGGATCAAATGACAATTACATATGACCATATATCCCCTAAATAAGATCTTATTTGGATATATTATGTGACAAGACATACATTGGATTTTAGGTCTCGAACTTGGGTGGAAGCATTACTGGATGATCGTGAGCTTATGTTAAAAACTATAGGTTTGATTGGCATTCCTATGCAAAGTTATTCATGTTTTAAGATACTGAATTATTTGATTAATTGAGGCTGAGAACTATAGGTGGGTGAATCACATGTATCACGGGCCAACTAGAGTCAGGAAGGCGTGATTTTAGCTAGTTTGATTGGCATTCCTATGCAAAGTTATTCATGTTTTAAGATACTGAATTATTTGATTAATTGAGGCTGAGAACTATAGGTGGGTGAATCACATGTGTCACGGGCCAACTAGAGTCAGGAAGGCGTGATTTTAGCTAGGCGAGGCAGATCGCTGGGATGTGTCACTCAGCCTTTGGATGGCCAGATCTAATGGATGCAGATCTATCTGCCACCTCCACTTCTCAAGGAGGTGGTACCTGTGAGACCAGGTCTGTTGTTGCTACACATCTGAGTTGATAGGAATGAGACTCGAGACCTAGAGCGAACCATTACCTCCGCTAGGCTCGCATCTGTGTAACAACCCCTCTTGGGGAATTTTCCGTGGAGAATCGAGGAGGATTCCTCTCCCCATCGACTCTGCTGTGGGTTCAGAGTCTCCTTCAGGAGTTTGATATATCTTATTCCAGCCCTATTCCGATGTTTTGTGACAATAAGGCCTCTATTTTTATTGCGAGCAATCCCACCTTTCATGAGAGGACGAAACATATTGAGGTCGATTGTCACTTTATTCAAGAAGCGGTTCTCTCTGGCCGGATTTGCACTCCATATCTCAGTACTGACAAGCAAGTTGTAGACATCTTCACGAAGATACTTCCCAAAGCTCGGTTTCAAACTCTAGTAGGCAAGCTGGGCATTTTCGACATCTACGCTCCAGCTTGAGGGGGAGTATAGAGATATGTTGTGTTCTGTTATGTTTTGTTGAGTGTCATGTGCATAGCATGTGCCTCACTTATGCTGTTCTCTTCTCTAGTTTAGTCCCATATTGCTCACCTCTGCTTTAGTCTCTATTCTGTTCTGTTATATAAGAGAATGCATTGTACACTGTTTTACTCACTCAATAAACAAGTCTCAGTTTATTCATACAAAGAATATGCATAAACTTAAGGCCGAGATCCAGAAGAAACTGAAGAACAAACCTTGTTGGAGTTGTGGACAAGTTGGCCACTGGAACAAGGATTGTCCTTCAAAAAAGGCAAAGGAAGTTGTCGCATTTGCGACTGAGGAGGCTGTAGTCAACATGATGACTGCATCCTTGAACCTCAATGATGGGTATGTGTCTTTAAAACCTGAAATCCTTTCTATTTTTGAACCACTATATTGGATAATTAACACTGAGGCTAATGTACATGTTTGTGCTGATAAGTTCCTATTTGTGTCTTACGGGGCCTCTAAAGGTCGGTCTGTGACTTTAGGCAATTCTAGCTCTGCAGAAGTCAAAGACGAAGGATGGGTGGACCTGAAGTTCCCTTCTGAGAAGGTTTTGACATAGAGTCAGATATGTTCCAACCATTCGACGCAATATCCTTAATGGTGTTAGTCAAAGATGGTTTTAGAGTAGATTGCAAATGTAATAAGGCTATTATTACACGCCTTCGTGATTCTTTATTTTTTGGTAAGGAGTATCTATGTGATGTGGAGAACCTATTTAAGATTCTTGAACCTGTTTCAAATTCAACTTTAAATTTGAATGATAATAGTTCGGTTTGTATGAATCTTGTATCATCTGATGTTTGGCATACACGTTTGGGATATGTTAATGGTGGCTCAATGAAACATATGGTGAGTCTGAATTTAATCCCTAAATCTGAGATTTAGCAATAATAAATGTGAAATCTGTGTGCAAGCTAAATTGCTTAGGAAGCTTTTTCGTTCTGTGAATAGGAATTCAGAAATATTGGATTCAATGCATACTGATGTCTGTGAATTTAATGAGATTGCTACTAGAGATCAAAATCATTATTTCATAACTTTTATTGACTATGCTAGTAGATACCGTTATGTGTATTTACTTAAAAGTAAAGACAAGACATTGGATAAATTCAAAATTTATAAGAAAGAAGCTGAAACTCAAACTAGTAAGGTACTTAAGCGATTAGGGTCTGATAGGGGAGGAGAATACACCTCGAACTTGTTCTTGAAATTTGTCAATTCCATGGTATAGTTCATGAGGTTACTGCTCCTTATTCACCACAATTTAATGGGATTGCAGAACGTAAAAATCGAACCTTGATAGATATGGTTAATTCTTTACTCCAAAGTCCAAACTTCAGGTTAACTTCATGTGGGGGGAAGCTTTGAATACGGGTTGTCATATTCTGAATAGAGTTCCCCGTAAACATGTACAAAGTAGTCTGTTTGAGTTATAGAGGAAAAAAACTGAGTCTCAAATATCTTTGAGTGTGGGGGTGCCTTGCTAAGGTACTGTCCCTGAACACAAAAGGAAGAAATTGAGACCAAAAGCGATTGATGCCATCTTCTTGGGTTATGTAGAGATAGGTTATGCCTATAGATTTTTGATTGTAAAACCTGATATCTCAGGCATCGATGTCAATACAATTGTAGAATAACATGATGGTACATTCTTTGAGGATGTGTTTCCTATGAAATCTGGTGTGTCCAATGAAGTATCTCAAGAGGATTCGTTCACCACATATTCCATTTTTGAGCACGTGGAAAGGATGACAAATGTGGGGGGCGACTCAGAAGAAGCTATTTCTGAATTTGATGATTCTGAAGAAATGGTTAAACCAAGGAGAAATAAACGACCTAGGACATCAAAATATATGGGAAGTGAGTTTCTCACTTACAAATGTTGAGGATGATCCTGTAACTTTCAAACAAGCTATGGAATCTCCAGAAGTTAAGTTTTGGAAAGTAGCTGGTAATGATGAAATCCAATCAATTGTCTCGAATGGAACTTGTGAATTAGTGGATTTGCCTCCTGGTTGTTCTGCAGTTGGATGCAAATGGATCTTTAAGAAAAAACTAAATACAAACGGGACAATCAATAAGTATAAAGCTAGGTTAGTTGCTAGGGGTTACACACAAAGGGAAGGAATAGATCATTTTGATACCTATTCTCCTGTTTCCCGTATGACCACCATCCGAGTTCTTATAGCATTGACTTCCATTTGTAATCTCTGTATCCATTAGATGGATGTGAAGACCGCGTTCTTACAGGGTGATCTTCAAGAAGAGATATATATGGAACAACTTGAGGGATTTGTGGGTCATGGGAACGAGTCCAAAATGTATAAACTTGTTGAGTCATTATATGGCTTGAAACAAACCCCTAAGCAATGACATGAGAAGTTTGATTCTGTGATATCATCGTTTGACTTTGTTTCCAACGAAATTTGATAAATATCTCTATTGTAAAATCGTTAACGATAAATTGATTTTGTTAATGTGCTTATATGTCGATGATATCCTACTTCTTGGTTCCGATATGAAAGTAGTAAATGAGACAAAGACATTCTTGTGATACGAAGGATATGGGTGTCGTTGATGTGATTTTAGGGCTTAAAATCATAAGGCCTACTGATGGTATAACTCTCTCTCAGTCTCACTATGTTGAGTAGGTACTGGAGAGGTTTGAGTAGACATCACATAAACATGTTAGGACTCCATATGATTCATCCAAGGCCTTGTTCAAGAATGAGACTGGTATTCCAATGTCTCAATTCCAATACTCTCAGATCATCAGAGCTTTGCTGTACCTTATGAACTGCATACGTCCAACCATTGCGTTTGTCGTGAGCAAGTTGAGTAGATACACCAGTTGTCCCGACAAGACCCATTGGGAGGCTCTTGACAGAGTTTTGAGGTATATCAAGGGAACTTGTTCCCTTGGACTGCATTATGGCAAATATCCTTCTGTTGGGCTGCATTATGGCAAATATCCTTCTGTAGTCGAAGGATATAGTGATACAAGTTGGATTATTGGGAACTTTGGGAGTAATGGTGTCTTAGGATATGTATTCATGTTGGGAGGATAAGTTGTTTCCTGGAGGTCTAAGAAACAGACCATATTGTCTCGATCTACTTTTGAGGCAGAGTTGTGTGCTTTAGATGAAACTAGATTGGAAACTGAATGGCTACATGGACTTATGTCCAGTTTATCTATAATAAAGAATTAGCTTCCTGCAATTTCAGTTCACTGTGATAGCACTACAATTATTCCTAAGATAAAGAGTTCCAAGTACAATAAAAACAACGAAGACACATCCAAGTCAACTCAAGTCTGTAAGGGAGTTAGTGTCTAATGGGGTCGTGGCTGTGAACTACGTCGGTACCAAAGATAATACAGCTGATCCTTTCACTAAAGGTCTTACCCTGGCCTTAGTGGAGAAATTCAGGTTGGGGATGGGACGGAAATCCCTCATTATTCGCAGCAGTAGCAACCCAACCCAACATAGTGGAGATCCCACAAATTGGGTTCAATATGGTAATAACAAGCTGTCGGGTGAATTAGATGACACTATGAAATTTTCTTTTGATGCTTCTTGCATTTGTGTGTCTATCCCCTGAGAAACTTATTAGTGTCATGACTGCAAGTTAGTAAGAGATTAGTCTCTGAATGGTATCAAGTCTTAGGGCTGGATGTTAGCAGTACATCCTTGGAGACTCCAACTAAATGATTGATGTTGTGTAGGCCACAATAGGGGAACTGGGTTGTTCCCTGATATCAATCATGATATATCATTTGAATGCATGGCCTTAATGCATCAATTTTCTTTTCTGTAATGTCTTTATCTTGTTGTTACCAACCTATACTCTTGCACTCAAGGTTCAGGTTCAAGAATTTTGTTTACGTAGTTCCTGTGGGGGTACAGTTGGATAACTCAGGTGGATTCAAACCGAAAGGTATTTGCTGAAAGCACAATACAGAGGGCTGATAGGTAGAGCACACTACACATTGGACTTTGTGGGGGATTGTTAGATATATGGCTGCTACAACCATATATATAGCATGGGTTAAGCTCAATGTAGTGCAACTAGTACATGGAGGAAGTGTAGTTTTGTGTCTAGTGTAAATGAGGAAGAGTTTTATCCGATTATTCAATTATCTCTAAGTGTATACTAACATGACTATATATATCTAGTAATGAGGAAGAGTTTATACTAACATATATTTAATAGTCGACCGAACTACACTAACATATATTATCTAGCATATATTTCCTCCATTTACCATATATGTTAGTTTCTGAAAAACACTTGTACATATATTTCCTCCATTTACCATATTCTCTGTTAAATGGAGGAAGTGTAGTTCGGTCGACTATTCAACATAATATATATGGTTTGTATAAACTAACATATATGTATACTAACATGTATGGTAAATGGCATCACTTATATGGTAAATGGCACAACCTTCTATATATATATCTAGTAATGAGGAAGAGTTTATACTAACATATATTTAATAGTCGACCGAACTACACTAACATGACTATATATATCTAGTAATGAGGAAGAGTTTATACTAACATATATTCAACATAAGAGGAGTTTATCCATACACTCCAATTTACCATATTCTCTCTAAGTGTATACTAACATGACTATATATATCCAATTATATTGAATAGTCGACCGAACTTTGATCACAAGTTATCGATTTTTTCCCGAGTTTTATCGATTTTTTTTTCTTTTTTGAATTCCGTTTTTTTCCAACTACTCGAAAAAGTACCGAATCTCGATCTTGTGACTATGGGAAAGAACAAAAAAGTATCTCCTTTCTTGTGGATACGGGAGATCACCACCAACTCCTTTTGTTGTTGTCAACGACCAGCAGGATACCACCTGCTTTACCTGACCATGCGATGATATCAAGAAGGAGGCCTTTCAGAAAACACCATAAAATCATTTCTTCCTTACCACGAGGCCACTTGTTTATGCAACCAAAAGGATAATGGGATTGGAAGAAGGAATTACACTTGAAAACACAATACAAACAAGCAATTTGGTTGAGCTCCTCTTAAATATTGATAGATAAATCTAGGCTAGGGCGAGCTTTACTTAGAAGCGCTATAGGATTGCGATGTCAAAGTTTGATTAAGACTATTCTCAAGTTTTTTTCTAGTGCTCAAGTGTGTATAGATATCATAGAGGATCTCTTCTCATAGGAAAATATCAGGGTTAGCCAATAAGGTCTTAGAGAAATTGCAACCTATATAAAGTCATAATAGGTAGTCAAATTGTCTTTGCAACGACTAGTTGGGAAATTACTGCACATCGTCGTCAACTTTTAGCTTGACTGACCATGCCTAAGTTGAACTCTTAGTTCAACGGAGGGTGTGTAGATGAAAGGTCACCATAGTTGACTATGATCTCGGTTGAAATAAATTGTTGAACGAGGCAATTAGTAAAATACACATCGAGTGAGTGTTGCTTATTCAAATTCAATCGTGGCAATCCGTCGAACTACACTTTGATTGAGTTTCGAGGAAGACCAAAGTCTCAATGGCTCAACTGATCAATCTCAATTCAAGTTCAATGGACGAACCCTCGACCGACAAAAGAGATGTTGTTTACTAGCCCAATTCTGCAAATTAAACTCTTGTTAATTTTTTTGATAAAGATTTTAACGTGAGTGGTTTTCTGTGACTAAGGTTTTTCTAGGGTTGTTGCTTAATAATGGCTTGTCCTTATACAAGATTTAAACTAAAGAAATTGCTACATACTTTACATGACACATAATATATAAAATGTGGGTTTATGGGATCTAGCAACTGGTAGGTGATTTTGCTATGCAAAATGTGAAACAACCTGCATCCTCGTCGATACTGTCGACAGGAGGTCGATGGTATCAAGATTATCACAGCAACATAACAGTACTTTGTCGATGGTATCGACAGTGGAACAACGGCGGAAATCGGCGATCTGCCTCCTGGTTCTATCTTTATTATATTATTTGTTTTATTGTTTCTCTATGATTTTCTCCTTTGTACCACTATGTATCTTACCCTAATATATAAAAAGAAGAGAGACGACTATTGCCCTCTCAAGGAAGCTGCTCCTTGCAGCTGACAAATCTCTCGGTGTTCGTCTCCTCTCCTCCTCATCTCTTCTGACATGGTATCAGAGTGGCTTTGATCCGCCGCCCCGCTTCCTCAACAAGCCGCCGCCATAGCCTTCCCGCCTCCTTTCTCCTTCCCAGCCGCCGCCGCCGCCCCGCTTCTCTAGGCGCCACGGCCACCTCGGTCGTCGGGCCGACAGGAACAACAGCTCGCCGCCGGCGCGGGTGCTACTGGGCTAGCAACCGCTAGCCGTCTTCATCGCTGGTAGCAACTTTTCCCTCGCTGTTGTAGATCTAGCCGCCAAGGACCGGAGCCGCTAGCAAGCTTCCAGTTGATTTACAACAATTTTCAGCTAGTTCTCGGGAGCCGGAACTGCTGTTTGGGAGTCTCCGAGTGATTAAACGGCTATCTAAAGCCCAATCCGAGGGACTCGTCTCTTCCAGAGTGCTATCCTAATTACATATCCTCCATGTGTGATTAGGAAAATCGATTGGAGGCTGTGAATGCGTCAGTAACACATTTATCCGTGTTTTTTATGTTGTGAGATATATCTCTCCGTTACCTCATCTATCTCCGTGACGTGTATCTCTCCGTCACCTCAACTTTCTCTGTGACGTGTATCAATCCGTCACTAAGTTCCCGTCTACAATGGAGGACACCAAGACTCCCTACAGCGAGGCGTCTCCTATCCCCTCCATCAAGCTCAACGGGAAAAACTATCTACTATGGATTAACGCTGTTCACACTGTCTTGGAATCTCGCGACAAGGCGAGACATGTTGACTCAGGTCCCCTGGATACTACTGATAAAGGATACGCTGAATGGAAGCGTCATGACAGTCTTGTGAAGACTTGGTTATGGAATAGTATGGAACCTGCAATTGCGGCTAGGTTTATGTTCTATACTACAACTAAAGATATATGGGACACAATGAAGCAACACTATTCCCAGGAGAAGAATGCTCTTCGGCTATTCATGATATATGATCGTCTGTTTGCTGAGAGGCAGGGTGATAGATCTCTTGAGGAATACTTTGGAGCTATTCAGGCACTTGCTCAAGAGCTGAGCTACTATCATCCTGTGACAGTTGCTGCACAGATCAAAGACAGAGACGACCTGGTTACTGCTAAATTTCTATTCGGGCTTAATCCCATTTGCGGTTCTACCCGAAGCGTCATTCTGGCTTCTGATAAATTGCCAAGTTTTGTGGAAGCCTATTCGAGAATTCAACAGTCTATTTTTGAGTATGTTAATCCTGTCTCTACTATATCTTCTGGGGAGTCTCATGCATCCGTAGCTGCTGCGGTGAGAGGAGGACGACCTGGTATGGGCAGAGGACGTGGGACACGTCCGAAGTGTACTTTCTGTGACATACCGGGACATACAATGGAGAAGTGTTGGAAGAAACATGGGAGACCTGTTGCACCTCCTGTGGGGGCAGCACATTGTGTCACCTCTACAGATTCCTTACCGTCTTCAGCTGTGGGCGCCAATTCTGGGACCGACATCACTCTTACTCAGGTGGAGTATGATCAGTTCATTCAGGCTACACATCACATGAGTGTGGGATCTTCATCTTCGTCATCAGCAAACCTGGCATCTACTGCGGGTAATAAGGCTACATCTCTCATAACTTCTGGCTCTACTTCATCTTGGGTGGTTGACTCTGGCGTGTCACAACACATGACTGGTATGAAGAGATTGCTCCAATCTATTGACTCGTATATCCCTCACCAATCTGTCACACTGGCAGATGGTTCAGTGAGGAGAGTGCTAGCTAGTGGATCTGTCTCTCTAACACCCAAGATTGATCTTAAATCTGTACACTTTGTGCCTGAGTTTCCTTTTAATCTTCTTTCTGTTGCAAAATTGATTGACACTGTAAAATATATGGTAACATTTGGGCCTTCTTGTTTTGTTTTACAAGATCTCAAGAGTATGAGGACGATTGGTGGGGGGCCTAGGAAAGGTGATCTCTACCTTTTCCACGGTGACAGTCTGCCTCGCCCAGTATCTGCTCCAACTCCATCCATCCTGTTGAGTGGTTCCCCCCCTTACTATGGCATTGCAGATATGGACATCCGTCGTTAGGAAGCCTGCGGAAGTTGGAACCTGAATTGTCCCAGGTGTCATCTTTAGAGTGTCAGTCATGTCAGCTGGGAAAACATCATAGGCTGTCTTATCCCAGTCGTGTCAATAAGCGGGCATCTTGTCCTTTTGAGTTAGTCCATAGTGATGTATGGGGTCCTGTTAAAGACCAGAGTTATAATGGTTTTCATTATTTTATTTCCTTTGTGGATGATTTTTCCCGCATGACGTGGATCTACCTTCTTAAAAATCGAGAGTCTGTGCTATCTATTGTGAAACATTTTCATAAAGAAATAAAGGTTCAGTTTGACTGCAATATAAAAACTCTCTAATCTGATAATGCTTTAGAGTTCGTTCAAAAGGCTATGTCTGATTTTTGTAGTTCTGTGGGCATGATCCATCGCACGTCTTGTCCTCACACCCCTCAGCAAAATGGGGTGGCTGAGAGGAAAAATTGCCATCTTCTTGATATTGCTCGTTCGATCATGTTTCAATCCAATGTGCCTAAGAAATTCTGGTCTGAAGCTCTTTTAACCGCTTGCTTCTTAATTAATAGACAACCATCCTTTGTTCTTAAAGGACAAACTCCTTTCTCTGTGTTACGACCCACGGATCAGCCCTTCTCTGTTCCCCTTAGAGTGTTTGGTTGCACTTCTTTTGTCCATAATTTTGACCCTAAGGCTGACAAATTTTCTCCTAGGTCTATTAAAACCTTGTTCCTTGGTTATTCTAGTACTAGCAAAAGATACAAGTGTTACCGTCCTAGTCTTTGTCGCATGTTTGTGTCTAGGGATGTTACCTTCCATGAGACCACTCCATATTTCTCCGATGCTATGAGTAAGGGGGAGCAGTTGAGAGAGGGAGTGCCACCAGATTTTCAGAGTGAGAGAGTGGCACCATCTGTGCAGAGTGAGGGAGCGCCGCCCATCATTCCTGATTATACTTTTATTCAGGACGAGCAGGCAACTGACAGGCCTATTATTCAGCAGTACACACATGTTTATAGTAGGCGAGGCAGACAAGATCCAGAAAAGGTAGCGACACCAGTCCTTGAGCCTTCCTCATCGTCTTCTACTCACGAGATTCCTGCAGAAGCATCAGATCTTGATCTTCCTATTGCTGTTCGGAAAGGTACTCGTTCTTGTACTATTAGACATCCTATTACAAATGTGTGTTGTCTGTCCCACTTATCCAAACATGCCCGCACATTTGCTATTGGGATTGATTATGTTGATATACCAAGGAATCACTATGATGCTATGAAGGATAGTGGCTGGAAACAGGCAATGCAACTTGAGATGTCAACTCTTTTGCATAATGGCACTTACCTGCAGGGAAGAAAGCAGTGGGTTGCAGATGGGTTTTCACCATCAAACATAATCCGGATGGATCCGTTGAGAGGTTGAAGGCCAGATTGGTAGCAAAAGGCTACACACATGCCTATGGAGTTGATTTCTTTGAGACCTTTGCTCCAGTAGCTCGTCTAAATTTTGTGCGGATTCTTATTTCTCTGGCTACTACCTTTGATTGGCCCCTATTTCAGCTTGATGTTAAGAATGCCTTTCTACATGGTGACCTATAGGAAGAGGTTTTTATGGAGCAACCTCCTGGGTTTGTTGCTCAGGGGGGGTGTCAGAAGGTGTGTAAATTGAAGAAAGCCATATATGGGCTGAAATAGTCTCCTCGAGCTTTGTTTGACAAGTTCAATGAGGTTGTACTCCAGATGGGTTTTCTCGCTCCATGACTTATCACTCTTTATTCTACTCTAGCTCTTCTTGTGGCTCTATCATTATTGCTGTATATGTTGATGACAGTGATTACTGGCAGTGATTCTACAGGCATATCTCGTGTGAAGGAAGGGTTGCAGAGATACTTCCAAACGAAGGATCAGGGTAAACTGAGATATTTTCTGGGCATTAAGTTGCTTAGATCTCATGCAGGTGTCAATCTATCTCAGTGGAAATATGTGCTTGGCTTACTACAGGAAACAAGCACGACTGAATCTAAACCGGTATCTACTACTATGGATTATCACATCAAAGAGACGGTTGATGATGTTGAGTACTCAGATCTAGGATATTACAGGAGAATAGTTGGCAAGCTAATATATCTGACTGTTACACGACTTGCCATTTCTTTTGCTGTTGGCGTCGTGAGTCAGCATATGCACTCACCACGACAGTCACACTGGACATCAGTTTGCCGGATTCTGAGATATCTGAAGAGTGCTCCTAGTAAAGGGATCACATATTCTAAACCCAAGGTGCTTCCATCTACTTTGACTCTCACAGGGTATTCAGATGCAGATTGGGCTGGTGATCATACTGATAGAAGGTCTACATCAGGCTATTGTACTTTCCTAGGTGATCATTTGATTACTTGGAAAAGCAAAAAGCAGCATGTGGTAGCTAGATCCAACACTGAGGTTGAATACCGTGCTATGGCCCATGCATGTTGTGAACTAAAATGGGTCAAATCTGTTCTTTCGGAGTTAAAAATCACTATTATGTCTTCTATGGAGCTCAAGTGTGACAACCAGTCTGCTATACACATTGCCAGGAATCCTATCTTTCATGAGCGTACAAAGCATATTGAAGTTGATTGCCATTTTATTCGTGATCAAATCAAAGATGACACTATTGTGACGCCATACGTCAAGTCTTAAGATCAACTAGCGGATATCTTAACAAAGCCTTTGGGTCCAACAACTTTTCAGAGATTATGTGGCAAGCTGGGCATACACGATGTGTACTCTCCAGCTTGAGGGGGAGTGTGAAACAACCTGCATCCCCGTCGATACTATCGACAGGAGGTCGATGGTATCGAGATTATCACAACAACATAACAGTACTCTGTCGATACCATCGACAATCCTGTCGATGGTATCGACAGTGGAACAACGACGGAAATCGGCGATCTGCCTCCTGGTTCTATCTTTGTTATATTATTTGTTTTATTGTTTCTCTATGATTTTCTCCTTTGTACCACTATGTATCTTACCCTAATTTATAAAAAGAAGAGATACGGCTATTGCCCTCTCAAGGAAGCTGCTCCTTGCAGCTGACAAATCTCTCGGTGTTCGTCTCCTCTCCTCCTCATCTCTTCTCACACAAAATAAATGAGGGCATTCAATTGATGAAACAATCCACATAAAATTCGCCTCTTCCCAATAAAATTTGGGAACCTTCATTTCAATCATCAGAGTGCAAGCAACATCTATAAGATTATTGTTCTTCGACTCAACCACTCTGTTTTGTTGTAGGCTACAGGGGAATGAAGTTTGATGGATAATTCCCTTAGAAATGCAAATCTTTTGGAATCACATTGCACATATTTAGAAGCATTATTAGTGCAGACAAACTTGGGAGTAACGTAAAGCTGGGTCTTTATTTCATTTAACTTTTTTGACAAAAAATGTAAAATTTCCGAAGATCTTCTAATAGATAAAGCCAAGTGACGTGACTAATCATCAATAAAGGTTTCAAAATATTGCACACCTTTACAATTACCAGATTGACATGGTCCTCATATAGAATAATGTACTAAGCAATAACAATCTAGGACACCTGCTATCAAGACATAAAGGAACAACTAATGATGTTTACCAAGTTGTCATGAAAAAAAATTAGAAATATGAGAAGAAAGACAAGGAAAATAATGACTTTTCACTTTGCAGTAAAAGAGTGAGCAAAGCGTAAGTGCCCTCGATGAAGCAAAGTAGATTGAGCTACAAGCGCGGTAGCATGATCAATTGACAATCTTTGTAGGTAACGCAAACCATCTCCATCTTCATAACTTCCACCAATTGTCTTAGTACTCTTACTGTCAGACATTAAGTCTAAAAGAGATTTTGGAACATATCATACATAATTAAGTGCCGACAAGGAGTGGCTCAAGTGGTCAAGCATGGTGTCCCCTAACAAAAGGTCCCGGGTTCGAATCCCAGTTGCCGCCTTGATTTACCACCCTCTCGGGCATTCAGCCTCCGCCACTGGCATGAGAGGGGCGGGGGAGAAATCTTTCTCTAAATCTCATAATTAAGTTAATCAGAAGTGCTAGTCAAATTGCCTATCTCATTGGCTAATTGCATGACTATGTAGACTTCCTCAAAGATAGGAAACGCTTCTTAGTGGTGATGTGGGCAATATCGCCCGAATCAATCATCCGATCACTTTTTGAATTGGAAGAAGAAGCTTAGAGAAATGATTTATGACCTAAGTGTTTGGCAATGCTTAAAAAAAAGTGAGGTCAATCTTATTCATGCCACTCAAGCAGGCTTAAAAGCATCGCCAGAGAAAAAACATCAACCATCCTCTCAAACAAACTCTCATAAAACCCATCAACACCCAATCAAGCACAAGCATGTTTGCCTAAGAAGCAATAGACAAAGGGGCAACATTGAGCAGCTTGTCAATATCTGTAGAGTTAAGAGTCACCAATTGATTATTAGTACCATTAGAAGTAGATGTAGATTCCCCACCGGCTTTAGTATTTGAAAGTTGATTTACCCTTCTAATTTACCATGCTGTTTCCAACATTCATCCTCTGTGTGATTTGTCTCTTGCAACAATGGCATTATTGGGGTTGGAGATGAAGTCCCTCTGCCGATAAAGTTGGGTCCTTTTCCTCGTCTATGACCTGGAGTACCATGTCCCTATCCAAAAAGTGACAAGGGCAACATGCTCCTCTATAGTAGCAACATGCATATATCTAGCTAAGCGTAGATGGACGCTACTCTAGAGTAGGAAGTGGTTAAGGTGTAAGAATTTGTTGTTGGATGACTTTATAACTGATTGGCAAAGATGCAAGCAATTGACATAGCTATACCTCATCTTGGTGCTTTTGTAATTTTGCAAGATCAAATGTCAAAGGATGGTAGACTTTGAGTTATCCCAGATCCCTTTGAAGTTATCAAAGTATAATGCAAAAGATGAGGTGTCCTCCAATTTTCAGGATTGCAGTCATTTATACAAATCAAATACTTGAGATGCATTCTCTTTGCTAGAATATACCTGAGTGATATGATCCCACGCCTCTTTCACTATCTTAGGGAGATGAGATTAGTAGAGACATGGCACTCGTAGTTGTTTAGAATCCTGAATAGAACTAGAGAATCACGTTAAGCCCACTTCATGTGTTCTCCCTTCTTATTTGTAGATTATCTTTAGGCGTTGGAGACTCAGTGCCACAATGTAATTGGATCCATTGAACTTGAAAAATGTTAAACACCTGGAGTGTTTTTCAGAAACCTCTATAGAAGCAGCCGATGCCATAGTAATGAGAATATCAAGTCAAACAGAAGAACGAGAAGATGAGGGTTCAACAACACATGGACACGACGTGTCATACTAGCGACAGGTTGTGGTCATCAATGACACACCATGTCACGAATCAAACAAATACAAATGACAGCAGGAGGCATTCTACACAGTGTCTGGATACACACACAACGTGTAAAAGGGGACAGATCTTGTCTGAGATATGACGTGGGCTGTTGGAGGCTAGGAGCACTCAGACGATAGTAGAGGCAAGACACACTATGTTGTTGGCAGGACACATTGTGTTTAGACGTGACATGCCGTGTCTTGAAGAGGACACACTGTGTGATAGGTCAATTGTCTCGTAGTGGAGAAAAAGCTATATGATATGCCTTTTCTTAAGGTGATACATTGTGTGCGGTAACGCAACATCAACACCATTTGTAAACGTCTATAGTTGCAACAACAATAGGGCGGTGATCATTGTGGATCTCCAACAGGGGAAGAGATATGTCAGAGATATCTGATCATATTAAAAAAGGGTAGATAGATCCCAATAAAAGATGGTAATAGAAGACTACAAAAACACGCCGTACGTCTTTCTGAAGAACCATGTCTTAGGACATATAACTATCGGCAAAGCTGTAGGCTACTTCACATGTCCTCTTGTTGGAGAAGACTGGCATGCTAGAAGAGGGAATCCCCTTCTAAATGCACCCACTGTCGACAACGTGGGTTTAAGGAGGAGATGATCTTAATATTCTAAGAGGATAGGTGTAGTGGAGATGATGGTGATGATGGCTAAACATCCTACTTTGATACCATGTCAGAAATAGCCATCATTGATCTATTGATGAAGGACATACCATCTCCTATATATAGGAGGAGACACAATGATGTGTATAGAAAACCTAATGGGCCTAATACACTTAGGCCCACATTACATGAGACTAAAGAAATAAGGAAAAGGGTAAAGGAATACATAAAGACAGAGATAAAAGACATATATATCAAAATATCAGAGTCATCATAGTTGTTGCTAATATAGAAAATAACAGCTATAATATGATTCTTAAACGATTTATAATAGCATATAATTGATAGAGATTGGGAAATTAAGAGAATCAATGGAGAAGAGGTTAATGGTGGACATTAAGGGTAGATGGTTTGGAGACTGAGGCTACTAGAATGAAACCGGACAATGACTGTGAGGTCTTAGCAATATGAGGCAGCCCTACACTGTTTTGGATACTTGCTGAGAGTGATACTCTCCTCTTTTTTTTTCAAGGTAAGGGAAAATGAAGGAATCATTTCCTTCGTGATTGGGCATTTGAGAGGAGCGATATGATGGAAACAACAGATCTGTGGGAGAACAATGGCCAAAAGGCAGTCAAACTCAACCACTGCCTGTTAGTGGTTGGAGTGCCTCAGCGTTCTCTAGAATTTGTTCCAGGTACAACATGTCTGATATCATATTAATAAATATCAAAACAGTAATAATGCTGTTGTATAACTGATCAAGTCAGATTTGCTATTAAAAGTCAACACATGGAGTGAAACAACCATTTAAGAATTGAGTCCTATACTTCTATCTTGAATCTGTTGAGTTATATATGTTTATGGAGATGGGGAAGGCTTTAGAGAATTCCTTTGAGAGATGAGAAGCAACTATACATAAACATCAATAAGTTCATTGCGATCAATTTGCGTTGGAGAAGGGTCTCGAGACGCCGAGTCAAGCTGATATGAGTTGGCGGTTTAGGATTGGGTAGAACTTTCTTATGAAAATTGATCAATTGTACTGGATTTTTTTTTTTTTGGGGGGGGGGGGGACATTTAGTGATTCTTCCTGCAGATTTTTTTGTAGCTGCCTTTTTGTTTGTTGTGATCCTTGGGGGTTTGTTGTGTAGGCTATATTGTGGGTCGCCTACTGTGTTATGTTTTGCATTTTTGGGGTCTATGGTCTTGTATTTGTTTGCACATTCGACCTCTTTCTGAATGAACTAACCCATCTGGGTTACTTGAAAGAAACTAATGCAGAAACGCTTGACCCAAGAATGCCTAAGAAGGAAATGATTACATCTGAAAAGGGTCTTATAAGAATATTACTTTTCTTAGTCTCCCTGAGTATTGATTCCATTTCTGTTTCCAAATATCTGCTTTTAGTGCAAATAGACTTGAATGTGATAGAGGTTTCTAGTGGTTTTATCTACTGTTGCTTGCAGACAGACTTTATTATGGTTTCTCCTAGTGAAATGCTTCATTTGACTTTTTTAACCATTCAGGCATATCCCAACCCCCTCCAGGACAGCCCAGCCTATGCGATCGTGAAGTAGGTATTGTTAGTATCGATTCAATATTGTCCAACTGTTCTGTTGTATTTCTGTCTGATCTGTATTTGTTCATTTTCGAAGACGGCACTTTGTTTCTCCAGAAGATGTAGTTACTCAACAGGTATATGCTGCTCTTTATTTCCGGACATCCTTATATGAATGTATGCCATTCTAGAGTTTCAACTTGTATTTATAGTTGTCATTATTTCAATCAACTAGATAGTGGTCCAGAAGAGCAGCCCCAGAGGAGTGCACTTTCGAAGGGCCGGACCTCGAGAAAAGGTTGATTGGTTTCTGTTGATACATGTAACACTGGTCCGAATTTTGCCAAATCTTAATTATCAGTGATCCGTGCTAATAACTAGACATATGTTTATTAGGTCTATTTCAAGCC
The DNA here is from genome assembly GCA_963693085.1 of Alisma plantago-aquatica. NCBI lineage: Eukaryota > Viridiplantae > Streptophyta > Magnoliopsida > Alismatales > Alismataceae > Alisma > Alisma plantago-aquatica. Next base: position 284,755,340 of record OY856412.1, on the reverse strand, counting down.
AGATGAAGTCTGTGCCTGCATTGTAACTTGTGGTGGTCTATGTCCAGGGATTAATACAGTGATACGTGAAATAGTTTGTGGTTTGAGTTACATGTATGGAGTCGATAACATAATAGGAATTGAGGTAAGTTCAATGGTAGCTGTTATTTACTTCCTCTGCCAGCTGTTCTTTGTTTCTGATTGTTTAGATTTTGGAGAGGTCACATGTACGAGGATAAAATGTACTGTATCAAAATATTTGAATTAAAAGTGTTTGATGATATGTATTATTAATTTTTATCGTGCAGACATCTTTAGTGTTTTCAATGGTAAGAAAAACAGGAAACTATTCACTTCCCACATCATTTCTGAAAGATCGATGATTAGATGTATTCAGTAAAGGTTTAATTACACATGCACAGGTTTGTTAAACTGTTTCAGCTCAGACGGCCCTTAAGCTGCAAGTTTATTGCATTTTCTTATATATTGTTCCCCTAGTCCCTACCCACGATTGAAGGCTCCTTTGAGCGAGACACGGCACCCATCTATGTTTTAATGTGGGTCTTTTTAGTCATTTTCTTGTTCCTTTCTCACCAAAGGGCCCAAACAGTGGCAGAATCACTAGGTTTGACTTCCTGTGTTTCTAGCAAGGTTTTTCAGTAAGCTTCCTTAGTAGCCAGGAGATTTTTCCTTTGATACCATTATTTTTGGTTCGTATTAACTGAACTCCATACAATGATTATGATGCTGTTTCTTGGGAAGAGGTGATTTGCTCAATTTTATAACATAGCACAGAAGCAGCAGGTGCTGTTGAGATGCTCTAAAAACTGATGATGTTTGTTAGATTTTTTTAGCTGCAGTCCCCAAAAGAAACACAATACTAGATTTTCCTGATTTTCTTCCATGTGGACTGTTTTAACTTCACCATGCATCCTGTTCCTGATGGAAGAAGCTGAGAAGCTGCCCTTGGAACCCATCTCCATCTGATTACATTTTCAGTCCTTATTTGTCATTCGGCATCTTCTGAATATATGTCATTCGGCATCTTCTGAATAACCAGTGGAGCCATGCCATACCTTCAAAATCCCTGTCACCTTCAAGCTCTTCAACATACCAACACCCATTTCTTGCTCTTTTCAAAATTGCTGCACTAGAGGTTTGGATGATCATCTTTAAATTTGGATTAGTTGCCTAATTGTCTTTGCAGAAAAGAATTCTATCTCTTCTATCGCCATTTAGTGATCCTTGAAACTTTGTTCTCCTTTAATTATTTGAACCCAACGAAGCACTAGTAGATAACCAGGGGGATTTTAGGAAGCTACCTCGTCTCTACCATGTCTGTATTTCTTGAGGTTTGTCTTGGTCAATAAGCCACATCAACCTCCATAGCCATTTGAGGAGTATTCAAGTTAAATATGATGCAGAGAGGATAAGCCTTCTCTCCATTGCTGTTGGCAAGGCGTACTTTCCTACAGCTTATTGGTTACTAATATGAGTATTGTGAATTAATTTTATAATATCAAAACTGAGTACAATGAGTCCTATATGTAGACTTGACTCCGGGTTTAGTGTACACTTGGAACACAGTATGATAAACTGGATCAGTGTACACTTGGAACACAGTATGATATACTTGGAACACAGTAGGAGAAGCCCATTAGTCAAAATAAAGTAAATAAAATAGAATTGCTTATTACACTAACACTCTCCCTCAAGCCGGAGAGTATACATCATCTGTTCTCAGCTTGCTACACATGTAGTTGAAGGAGGAAGTTGGAAGCAACTTAGTGAAGATGTCAACAGTCTGTTCTCCAATCCTCATGTATACTTGACAATCTTCTCGGCACAAATCAAATCTCATAAAAAGTGGCAGTCAACCTCTTATGTGTTTGATGCGCTCATGTAACACATGATTGTTGGCTATATGGATAGTAGCTTAATTGTCACATTTGACGATAACGAAGAAGATGCATGAAAGCCAAGTTTGTGAAGAATTGATGTCACCCTTTGAATCTCAATGTCAGGTTGGGTGACTTGCAGTGTGATAATCCATCAGAGAGAAGACATGCTTGGAGTTGAGCATGCTCGAATCAGTGAGGAGATCTAAAACATATTTTTGCTCTGGGAGGTGGATGCCACTTTTGGAACTTAACACTTCAATGCTCTGGAAGTAGCAAAATCGCCCCAAGTCCTTCGTGTGAAAATGTGATTTGAGCGACTCCTTCAAGGCTTAAATTTGTATGGTTTAACATCTAGTAAAAATGATATCATAAACATATACGACTAGTATGATGATAGTAGATATAGTTTTGGAGAAAAAGATTCTGTGGTCACAGGAAGATCTGGAAAAACCCAGAGAAGTAAGAAAACCACTTAGCTTATTGAATCATGCCCCAGCCGATTGCTTGAGGCCGCACATGGAGCATTTGAGGCGGCAGACATAAGAAGACTCCCCTTCAATAGTAAATCCCAGAGATTCCTACATATAAACTTCCTTTCCTAGACCATGGAGGAAGGCATTTTTTATACCAAGCTGGAATAAGGGCTTAGACAAAGCAAATTGAGGAAGCGTAGGGTTACACAATGTGTGTACCCTGATATATATACTAGTGGAACAATTACATGTAGGTCCAAATAGAAAAGTAAAATAACAGGACAGTAAAAAAGACATATATTAACACTCCCCCTCAAGTTGGAGCATAGATATCAATCATGCCCAACTTGTCCACAAGCGAGTTGAAATGTTTCTTGGCCAACAACTTTGTAAACATATCAGCAACTTGATCTTCTGAGTGAGTGAACGGAGTGCAGATCTTGCCTGATAAGATAGTCTCTCGAATGAAATGACAATCGACTTCAATATGCTTTGTGCGCTCATGATATACATGATTATTAGTAATGATCATAACAATTACTTGAGAAACATGTCCTTTGATAGATAAAGATTAGATAGTGATATAAAGGTTAATGCAGATTGAATACCATGAAGTAGATACAAAGATATAGTTCAAGGAGTTGGATTATATGACTCACATGAAAAAACCTAAAGAACTATGTGACAATAAGATCTAGGAGTTTTGACAAGAGTGAGACTATAAGAGATACTCTTATCAACATAATACATGATATTGGTTTAGCATCACAATGGATCAAAATCCTCACAACAAGAACCTCTAGGGCCCTAGGCAAGTGACAACACGGAGAGGAGATAGAAGCATCAACGATAGCAAGAGAGAACATTAACAGAAGGGAGAGAGAGAAGCACTAGAAGCCCAAAATGGCCTAAGTGTGGCAAAAAAAGATATAAGAGGCAACCACTTGCAAAAAGGCCTCTATGTCCTCTTTTTGTGTTTAGGGTTCCTAAGAGTGTACTAGTCATCATGATACTAAACATCCTCGACATCTGGGGATTAATCCTCGATGTTACATATGTCTACGCCTATCAATGTTCGATGTCGATGTCGAAACCTGGTAAACTTCCGTTCCTGTCGAGTTTGACACAATGACGACATCTTGCACATTTCCATGTGACTGCGTTTTTCCATTCATGTAAACCCATATGGATGGCTATATATAAACATATACTTTTTTTTAAGCTAGATTTGATGAAATATAGCAATTTTCATCATGCAATTACTGGTTTTAGCTTAGTTTTTATCAAAGGTATCTCGAAGTTTAACTCTGATAATCCTCAAAGTTTCCTCGATGTTTCTACAAACTTCTATTTCCACACCTGCGTAAGTTGACTCGAACTCAATGTCCTGTTCCATGCTAGTCATCATGTTAGAAAGCAATCAAAGGAGGTATATTAAACCACACTCCTATATATAGGGGGGGGGAGCAATACATACATGACCGAAACACTAATGGGTCTACTTTGACGCCTCTTTCGGATTGCCAACACCGACATGACTATACTGCTAGATCTTGCTATGATGACAAAGTTCACCTCCAACCTCAAATCAAGTCCATAAAAGAGGGGGTTAGTTACTATGTCGGATTGTGAACCTTTAAAGATTTTTACCAATTCAAAGGTCATCTTTCTCATATGAGAAATAGGCTCCGTTGCAACTAAGAATGATACCAAGCTTAAGGTCTGACATAGTAACAAGTTCGGGATTCGACAACTTTTCAGTTGGCTGGAAAAATTCGGAATTCGGAAAAAATCGAGAAAAGTCGTGAAAAGATTGATAAATTTTGGTCAACTATTCGGAAATAATTGAGAATAAGTCGGCTATATAAGTATATACATATATATGTATGTATATATATGTATGTATGTATGTGTATGTATAGGTAAATGTATGTATGTACATACATATATGATGCATGTAACTGTTACGGTTACAAGACATACAATCTTAGTGACTGAAAAAGTAGAAAAAGAACTAAAAAATAGTTTAGTAATAACATGAACTGTCCAGAGGAGTGGGGGGTTTGAGGTTTAGTGTGTATTAGGAATTTTGTGTTCATAGTTTGGTAAAAAAAGAGCAAGCGACTTAAAAGAGAAAAATCGCGAAAAGTCGTGAAAAATCGTAAAAAACGTCTAAATCACGAAAAACGGGATTAATCGTGAAAAGTCGTGAAAAATCGACAATTGGCGTATTAATCGTGGTGAATATTCGGGAGCCTATAACATCGTAAAAAATCGCCAATTTTTCGTAAAATTCGGAGACTTTTGTTACTATGAGGTCTGACAATAGTAGTTTGAGTATATCTCCACTTCCTTGGTTCGCTTCTTGATAGTATGGGGCCTCGAATTAGCAACATGGTCCACATGGGTATGGCAAAGGAGCTCTAAGGTCACCTGCTCAGTTGACTCATAAGAAAAATTTATCCAGATATTTAAGATATATAAGTTGTTTATGTTTTGTATTTGGTCAGTGGACCTTGTTTATTGATCCATTCCCCATCTCACATAAACCTAAGCACATATTTGTCAACTATTCATGCTATGCTTTGCATTGAATGCATCCTAAATTTTCCTCCTTCCACTTGACGACACTTCAAGCTTTCTTTGATTGACATCTTTTTCGTAACACTGATTTTTATGGCAAGTTGAAGACTTCCTAATTTAGCCTGACATTCTGAACAAATTTGGTTTTTATTATATTAATGCAGAAACCATTTGCCTTGGTAGTATTCTGATCCATGAAAAATACAAAGTAGTACTAGGATGGTTGACCTACAATAAAGTATTCTCAGGCTGTGCGTGAGTGGGGGCAAAGTGTGCAACATATGCTTGTGTTGGTCCGTGAGACCAATCATCATTTTGAAAAACTCTATGAGAGCCTTGGGGCTAGGGTCCAAGCGTCAGAGTGCTTATAAATTTTGTAGAGGTGTCCTTTGGACGATCAACTCTGGAATGCATTGCCGGATGCTAGGGTAGGACGTTTGGCATGGTTTGCTACATATTAGAAAGATTTTGGTCCATTATATTCTTCTGCTTAGTTGGGACTGATGTTTATTCGATGATGATGATGTTATTCTTCAGCTTGCCTTCACTTAGAACCTTGTAATATACCTTTCCAAGGAAGGTAGATGATCTTGCTCAAGGATCTGACTTTTTATCCCCTCGAATTCAATGATTAATATGGCTCTAAATCGTATGGTTATATTCTCTAAATTGTATGATTATATTCTTATTTTCAATAGTCTATAACCTCTGACTGTCCCACTCATATATCAAATAACAATCAAGATTTTCCCAAGTGACGTAAGAGAGTTAAAGTAAGCAACAACAGCCATTGATGTTTTGTTAAAGACCTTATCTCAATGGTCAACTGATAGATACACATGCATTTGTTTTTGGTTTCTTTAGGGTGGACCACATGAGGTTCGCACTTTTCTCCCTGATCAATAAAGGCTGGATCTCATAACTGTAGGAGAAAATGAGGCATGATGTAATTTCTTTCTGTAGAAACCTAGCCTCATGCTACCTTAACATTTGGCCCTCAATTTATTCAATCTTTGAATTTATGTACCCAATTTTGGATTTCCTTGCAATAAACATGTCAATGGATGCTGCTTTAGCCTTACTATTGCAAAAATAAGCTCTTTATAGGAATAATTTTAATCCTGCAATTTTTATGACTTTTCTCTTTGGTGGAGACGGCTACAGTGAAAAATAGATAAGAGTGCAATTGCAATATGAAGGGAACTTGGAGGACCAAAAAAGCAAATATGCCTGTTTACTTTCCCTGTCAATTTGTTGATTTATCCCTTTTCTGTTTTTATATAGAATACACCTTCTGAAGCGTATGATTCTTAAAGCAACACCTATGCTAAGGAAGAACCTTCTCATCTAGATAAATGATAGGGCCTTAGAGTGAAGCCCTAGGCGCCTCAAAGGGAGTCAACCTCAACCTCATGACTCCTTTGATGGTGGCGAGAGAAGAGGTTGAAATTTAGGATGGATAGTTGCACACCTTACACAGACAAAACGAGGGGAAGGAAGCTTATGGATGCCTGGGGGATGAGGAAGAACGTCCCATACTTAAGCATCAATTAGGAAGAACATACATGTGCCTAGATTAATTGGAAACACACAAGTGCTACAATGGCTCACTATAGCACAATTTTGATTAATCATAGGACATCCCTCATTAGGGGGGACAACGTGAATATGATCAAATCATGTTAGGTTGGCCTCATGCTCTGATACTATGTTGAATAAGATGAATCTCGCATCTTAGTTATCAGGACGCCCTCCAATGCTCTATGCAGGGCGCCTCAAATTGGTTGCCTAACCCTTAAGATGACTTTAAGTGGCCACCTAAAGCTTTTTGGAACCAAATGAAGCCACTTAAAGCTAATTTAGCATAAGCTAGGTCCAGATTTGGTAAAATTAGATCGTAAAATTAGATCAAGCCGAGTCATTTTATGGTTAAAATAGGTCTGACTTAGCCTAAATCAAGTCAAATTTGGGTAAATTAAGTCTGATTATGGCCATATTAGGTCTTTTGTAAACTAATATAGGGAAAATTCGGGGCAATCAGGTTTGATTAAGTCATTGCATGCAAAATTAGGTTTGATTTAGGCCAAATCATGAAAATTCGGGCATTAGGTCTGATTTGGGGAAAATAAATCTGATTTGAGGGAAGAAGGTCTGATTTTGGGAGATCAGGCTTGTTTTGACCAAATGAAGTCCGATTTAGCTCCATATAGGGAAAATTTGGGGCGAGTTAGGTTTGATTCTAGGAAGCATGAACATGTTCGTAGACATGAACACAGACACGTGACATGACAATTTTCAAAAATATAGGTGACCGGCCTAAATCGCGCGTCCAAAATGGAGCGGATCCAGAGTAGTCGGACTCTTAAGATTATAACCCGACACTCAAGCCCCCACAACTATTATACAGGGTCTGACGTAGTAATCGGGGTCGAACCACAGGGACAAGGTCGGCATATGTTAAGTACGCATGGTCTCACATTCATATACTCCGGTCAAACAAATGGTTTTAAAAGGTTGTTCCCTAAGGAACGATGGTGCACAAGCCAAAACAAAGAAAGTTAAAGGAAAGAAAATTAACAATAAGAGAAAAAACAAGAATGAACGGTAAGAAACAAAGATATGGAATGGAACTCGGATCGGGTTTCACCTACTAAGGTCTCTCACTAACATGCAAAGCTCACTCCCCTTCGTATACTCCTATCAAGATTACAAGCAGTCATAAAAAATATCTATTCCCTCCTCTCTCAAGATAAGGATAGATCTAGGATCTAAGGTGGCCTCCCTCTCGAGATAACAACCTTACAACCACAAAACAAACCATATGACCATAAGCTTTAACAATCTAACATTCTCATGCATTCATACTACTCTATAACACTAGATAAAGAAGATACTACTCGTTCGAGGTACCACCGATCAAACATCACAAGATGGTAGCTAGGCATACAAGTGAAGCATTAAGAACAAGCGTATGGAGATAATCTTGATATGAGCATATATATATATTTAAAGGGAAGCAAGAATATACATGTTGGGAGAGCCTTAGTGGCTACTCCCAACCCGAGTTAAGTGTTTAGCCACACATGTTAACGGGAAGCATAACGACATTACAAAATGATAGATACATCACAACCACGAAGAGGGAAGGGGTACAACGTAACGAAGATGATAGATCTAGAAGAGAGAGAAGATGGCGATACACCAATATACTCCTTCGAATATAGATCTGGAATGGACGGTGCAGAAGCTCTCCTTTCGAGGAAGAGGGGCCTTCAGTCTTCTGTCTCATCAGCTTCCTCCTTCGGAGGTCCAAGACTGATCGGATGGATGAGAGTGGGTATGGAATTTGACAGCACTTCGTGGTCCTTGATGATCTCATGATGTGACAAGTCGAGGTGGGTGGCCTATTTATAGGTGCGGCCCACCGATTTAACCATCCACACCGCGGTCGAGGCTTGATCACGGTTGATCGAGGCCTCTCCTCAGTCGAGGCTATCACAGTGGTTGGTTGAGTCAGCACCTCGGTCGAGGCATGGCATCACCTCGGTCGAGGCATCACCTTGGTCGGGGCATCACCTCGGTCGAGGTTGAGATGCGCGGGTTGTAGGCCGCGACCAAAAAGGGCGCGAGGCACCGCCATCGCGAAGCATCAGTGTGATCATGGGGACATCGACCGCAGTGGGAGGGTCCCTACTGGTCGATGAGCCGCAGTCGAGGTGATACCTCTCCCCAACAAAAAGACTTCAGTTGCAGCTGATGAAAAAGAAGTACGACTACATCCTGGCCCACAAGACGCCAGAAGGCTCAGAGGACCCCCGAACACATCCCAGACGAAGAAATCTGAATACCAGCCTCCCGAAACTGAACTAAAGAAACTAGAAAAGAGGAGGGCTGAACCCAGGGAAACAAAGGGCATTAAAAAGAGGAAGGTGACGGCAGCTGAGAAGATAAAAGGGCAGGAGAAAGAAACAACCCATGAGGAGGTAGAGGAGACCGAGGAGGTGGCCCTCGACCAGAAAAGGTCGGCAGTCGTTCCAAGAGATCCTACGCACCAGTCACAGTTTGACTGGATACTGCAGGCCAAGGGGTTCATGCCTACAAGATACCTGGACGTCGAAGACTTCAAGAAGATGGGAGTCTACGATAGGGTAATCAGCTTCCTGGAGGGTGCAAATTTGCGCACCCTATTCACCTTAGAAGCCCCCTCCCTAACACAACTGACGACAAAATTCTTGTTGTCATTGGAGAAGTTCCCGGTCAGTGACGGTGAACGCAAAAAGGGCGGCGGCGACTTCAAACTGGAGGTGAGACTAGGAGGAAAGTCTCACACGATCACAGAGGCCATGCTTAACACAATCTTCACCAGAACAACTGAAGAAGCACATGCCTGCTCCGCCGTGCCTGGAGAAAAGGACACAGTCGGGTACAACAACCACATAATGTGGGAAAAGCTGACGGGGGAGCAAAAACACAACTCGAAGAACTCCAAGGTGACTCTCATCACTTCCTGCTTTATCAGGGTGATGCAGAAGATAATCGGCAACACCATATTCACAAGGTTAGAGACCGGAGGTGTAACAATAGGGGACCTCTTCATAATATGGTCCATGCTGCATAAGAAGTCGGTGAATATAGGAAGGATCCTTATTGAAAGGCTATCAGCAGTAGGAGGGGAGGCGAAACAGACAAAGGAATTCTGCATGGGAGGCCAAATTACAAAGATAGCATATCATTTCATGGATGCAGACTTGTTGATGAAGTACAAGAAGACGAAGGGGCATACGAAGATCGATATAAATGTTGGTATGTATGCCCTGAGAGCCAATCATGGGATGATTGGTGGGATACATTAAGATTGATTTGATAAACATCAAAGGCAAGCTTCCAATTCTTTCTGGTTCAGTCATATGAGATAATGATAGAACAGATTGAATGTCTAAAGAATGACAATACTCAATGATGTATGCCTTCAGGTTCAGGACCTGAACGATGAGATCATACGGATGCTAAGAGTTTGTACATTCTTATCATGTCCCTAGTCGGATGTCATTGTGGAAGGTAGATAGACAACAATGACACACAAGACTAGATTGTGGTGTTGGTTGATGACAGAATCTCGTTAGTCATGATGTGGAGATATCAAACCAAACACATAGGTACTTGTTAGAGAACAAGTGTACCGGACAGACCCGTCGTGAGTTTGACACATGGAACCATGACATGGTAGTCACAGTCAGTTCTCACAGTGATGGTGGTGAATGTGATTCTTTGACCTGAAATCACTGCACTCAACACATGTCGTTGGGTACACTTTGACATCATCAAACACAGTCCTGAAACATAGGTTGTTATAAAGGTGATGATTGGGTGGCTTTGACACATGGGGCTTTTGAGGGGTGAGTGATAGATATGGGATTTGTCCCTCCTGAGGGAGTTTGATGTCCATGGCCACTTGAGGAGTAGGATTGAGATAGGCGTGCACGCATGTGTGAATCAATATGTGATATTGATGTCATACATATCTCCTCCTATCTGCTCTGAGATCAAGAAAATGAATGAACGTTGAAAGGATGACTGTTCCATGCCTTGAGTTCATTCGGGATATCAGTGACAAAGGAATTATACATTCACTGTAACACCATTCACGGATTGTAGGGTTGAAAGTTGTTCTCCAACTTTCTATTTCACTTGGGTAGCACTGATGTGCGACTAGGCACCGCTCTTTGCTTGTGAAGTCATAAGTGTTATGGACTTTCACTGCCAACGTGAAATGGACCTGCAGGGTCACACACATAGGATTTAACCTGGAAGAGGAGTTTATCCACAAATGATGTTTAGATTGATTACTAAAGGAGTTTAGTAGTTCAATTAAACACTTAATCAATTGATAGCTCAAAATCATAGTGTTCAAGGTGTTGGACCAATTGATTGGAGTATCGGATTGATTGAAACTGCGATTGACTGATTTTGCACAGTCTGCTGCCCCAACCGATCGGCTCATGAGATGAACCGATCGGCTCAGGTTGGTGAACCGATCGGCTCAACTGATGAGACGATCGGCTCATGTGCAGTGAAACGATCGGCTCAATTGTTGAACCGGTCGACTCAATTGTTGAATCGGTCGGCTCATGTGACCAACCGAGATCGTTTGGAAAGTCAGAAGACTATTTTGCAAATACAATTTGTTTCACTTGTACAAATTCGATTTGGGCAAGGATTAATATTTGATTAATCAGAGACAAATTTGAAAGTCAATTTGAGTTGGATCAGGACCACGAACTGATCGGCTCAGAGCTCCAGCCGATCGGCTCAAAGCCCCAGACGATCGGCTCAGGTCCCAAACGATCGGCTCAGGACCTGAAACGATCGTTTCAGGGTGTGAACCGATCGGTTCAGCTGGCGCAAGTTGTTTGTTTTGTGGAAAATCTCTAACCCTTCTACTCCTGTTTAATCCCGCATTGCCCGGGGTAGAGAACCCCGTCCCATGACCCTCTTATATATATAGGGGTATTGGGGGCTTCTCTGGTGAACAACTCAGAACACCAGTTGCTCTGCAAAGTTTTCGTTCTCTCTGGTTTTAATAACCGAGAGAGAGCCCGAGCAAGTGCTACCCGATAAGGGAGGCACAACAAGGGAAAGAAAACTACAGAAAAACAACTGATTGTAGGAGAGTGTGTTGATGACTAGTACGCCGACAGGAGGGTGCGACTCCTTCCGATTCCTTATAGGACAAGGAGATCGGAGTTCTAGGTGGTCCGTGTGGACTACTTCAGAGGCGGGAGACTTCTGCCGCTCGGAGGACAACTGTCAATCCCGACAGTCCCGGTGAGAACAAGAGCTGCACAGACACAGTCCAAGACCGGAGGTGAAGACCGCGCAAGCCACGAGGTAACGTCACCAAGCAAGCCTCGGGACAAGGTATGCCTCTACTAACCATCCTTCCTATTGTATAGACGTTGACGCGTTTCCTTTGTTCTGGGTTTGGGAGGAGAAATTTTTTGTTTCCGCTGCCTTCTCTGCCTCCCCTAAAACCCAACAATAAAGTCCTCATCAACACAAGGATCTTGGCGCAGAAGGGAAACAAACTCTTCTACAAGCAAAGATGCTCCAAGACGCTCCTCCCCCCCCAAAAAATGGCATACTATGACACCCACAAGCTGCGACCCACTCAAAAAGATGTTGACAAGACATATTCGGGGGCCATCCGCACTACCGCGGACCAGTCATTTGCAGCTGGTGAAAAGGATGAAAAAGCCAAATCTCCAGAGATAGAGACAAGGAAGCCAGTGGAAAGGAAGAAGCTGGCGATAAGGAAGAAGAAGAAAAAGCCATCGGAGAAGCCCATCGCCCCGAGCCCGCCCTCGCTGTGCTTCCCAGCCGAGACGACAACGAGTGAAGGGCGCCAACCTAAAGCTGAAATCATAGAAGAAGTCGACCATGCACGCCTTGAAGCTACAACAACAGAACAACATTTTGAAGTCGAACAAGAAACCAACCAAGCACGCGAGGACCCCGAGGCCATACCCGATCCCGTAATCTCAGTAGTGATCTTACAAGTGCCGGGGCGACCAGAGGCGAGCACCCTAGCCCAGCCATGCCGACTCCACAACCGAAGGAGCCCAGAACATCCACAACACCTGTGGAGCCGCAACAACACCACCCACGCACATTCAGTGATGTACTGGGCAACAAGTTTGATGTCATGTGGCAACACATGCATCAAACTTCTAAATCAAATTTAAATATTACCTCCACCCTATGTACACTAACTACGTAGGTACAAACTCTAAATGAGAGAACTGAGGCGCTTTCCCAGTTCATGCAAGGGGTTATGAACACCCAGAACACACTGATGAGGGCATTAAAGACTCTCACCGAGGAGATGGCGGACCTCAGGAAGGAGCGGGATGCTATGCGAGCAGACAAGGAGCTCATGAGAAAAGGGTACGAGGAAGCGTTGGACGACCTCAAAAAGAGCGTCAACGCTTAGATGAAGAACGCCGACAGCTAGATGCTGAACGCCAAGAAATAGACGACTGGCGGCAGAGAAAGAAGACCCAAGCGTCTGACGAGCCCTTCAACATCACACACTTCCTCGAGCCCTTCGAGCCCCGACAAAGATGATGGCAATGTGAGGGGAACCGATATAGGAGCAACATCGAAAGAAGAGAGTGCCAACGTGAAAACTTCCCTGATGGCTGAACCACAGGCGAAGGAAGCACCGCCACAGTCGGACACTCATCAAGACAACAAGACAAAGAAGACTAATACGTTGTCAAGGGGTTTCGATCTAAACAACAGCCCATAAGAAGATAAGGCTGCACTAGCGGATCCCAAGCTGGTCGTCATCGCCAGAGCAGAAAGCATAGCGACAGAAGATTTCACATCACGAGAAATCAGAGATCTCAACAAATTCTTAGACGACCTGACATTTGGGATGGACATCTACAATGACTTCCTGAAAGACTCGGATGAGTATGATTAAGATGACTCTTTCTACGACGGAAAAATGGCCGCGACGTTAGCCGCGCTAAATGCTGCAGAGCTGGAGCAACCATTAGAAGCGAGTCATCCAACAAAAGACATAGCTGCAGAGATGTCCACGAAAGACGAAGGCAAGGCAACAATCCAAACACTGACTAAAAGAAGGGTTCAACCCCCTACAACAGAAGCACCGCCCACAGAAGCACAAGCAGCAGAAGAAAGCACCTCAGAAGATAAGGAAGGTGTGCTCGCTTTTTTCTTTGCGAACGAGCTAGTCAGGAAGCGGAGCACACAAGTCAATGAAGTAGAATTAGGTGTGGATCTGCCCTGCAAGATGGTGGGTATGGACATGACTACATTATCAAGGATAACATGTAGAGATGTCCATATCCTTGCAGATATACTGGATGACAACCTGCCTGGAACTGATATTATCTATCACAAGGGCAGGTCGCTCACAGTGATCACTTTAGAGATTCTCCTGAAATGAGCACACATACATAAGAAGCTATTCAAAGTGCTGTGTTCCACTCTACTGGAAGAGTTCTTGCATCCAGATAAAGTACAACCAACGTTCAACGACACCACACATCTAGCATGGCTCATATTCGACGACAATAACAAAGCTGTTGATTGATAGAGCTACAACGCGCAGTGAGCAGGGAAGAAACTAAATTCGTGGTCCTGCCCATAAGGATTGTAAAGCACTGGGCACTGATTGTCCTCTAACTTATACGAAAGACGGACAACGGTGTTCAACTGCTGCGCAGCTGAACTGGACAGTACCTCCCTGATCTACAAGAACAAGGAAGTAAGGGATATCCTGAAGGTGCCACTATGTCTGCAAAGAGCTATACAATCGGCAGACAACTGACATAAGGGGATGTGGAAGCAATTCTCCATATGCAAGAAGGTTCCCCAAGAAAAGGCTGGAACAGGGGACTGCGCCTTCATAGTGTTACGGATGATGGAAGCCATCAATAAGGCCGTCCCGCTGGAAGATCTCTGTACGGAAGATCTGCATGGACTGTGCGGTATATATGTATAGAGATATGTTGTTTTCTGTTATGTCTTGTTGAGTGTCACGTGCATAGCATGTGCCTCACTTATGCTGTTTACTTCTGTAGTTTAGTCCCATATTGCTCATCTCTGCTTTAGTTTCTACTCTCTTTTGTTATATAAGAGACTGCATTGTACACTGTTTTACTCACTCAATAAACAAGCCTTCATTTATCTATATGGTATCAAGAGCAGGCCCGGTCTCAGTTTTTCTGTCCCCCCCATGCCCTGAAGTGCCCCCCCCAGCGCCGCCGCCCGCCCCACCACCACCCGTCGCTCCTCCACCTCCACCACCCACCGCCCACCACCATCCCTCCCTGCTGCCACCGTAGCAGCTCCACCCCCCTCACCCATCGGCTGCCGCTATCCCTCCCTCTCCACCCCCGCATCCATCTTCCTTCTTCACCAATCCCATCCTTCCTCTTCTCCTACCAGGAAATCGACTCTTTCGGACAACCATAAACCTCTCACGTTGAGAGTCCCCTACGTCTCCGGTTCCTTTTCTGCCTGCGCCTCATGAAGGATTATTGATTTTCTCATGACGATGTAGGTTTTCTTCATCTATCTCTGCCCGAATACAGGTTCTTCTGATCTGATGCGTCAGATCCTTACTGCTGCTACTACCCCATAACAAGTTTATTATTTCTGTCTGTTGCTGCCCGTTGTGGGTTATTTACTTGCTGCCTGCTGCTGCTACGTCACCTTTCTGCTAGTGTCTGCCTCTGCCCAGTATGACATCTGTAGAGCCTCCTAGATCTCTCTGTGTTACCACGGTCAAGCTCGATGGATCCAACTATCATCTGTGGTCGACATCTTTTGTTCTATATGTGAAGGCTCAAGGCAAATACTCTCATCTTACTACTGATACACCTCCTGCTCCTGATGCTACTGCTGACGATAAGACCAAATAGGCTTATGCCCAATGGTCTAAAGACGACTCGGGCGTTATGTCCTGGCTTCTCAACAGCACCGAGCCGCGCATTAGTCAGTCTCTCCTGTTCCTTCCTGATGCCAAAGCAATGGGGGACCAGCTGTCTCATGTCTACTCACACCAGCAAAATCCGAAGAGGGTTTTTGAAATTTTCAAAAGCCTATCCAAAAGGAATACTCCTTAGATGCGTCCATTGAAGATTTTTACAACCAGTGCTCCGCTCTCTAGAACGAGTATGAGATCTACCACCCGTTGACTGCTGACATCAAAGAAGCTCAGAAGCAGAGCAATGAACTCCAACTGGTTCAGTTCTTGGCTGCACTTCCCTCTTCTTTTTCCGGTGTGGTTGACCAAATATTGTCTAGTGATCTGCTACCGACTCTTCGCAATGTTCTAAAGAGAGTCCAACGACTACCTTCTATTTCCTCTACCCCAGCAATTGAGCATATGGCCTTGGTTGCCCGTACTACTGATTCTGGACGTGGCCGTGGAGGACGTCCACCACCTTCTGGAGGAAGAGACACTTCCACAACTCCTGGGTAAGGTCAAGCCACTGGACCTCGCTACTGCAACTGGTGTGGTCGTGATAATCACACTGAAGATAGGTGCTGGATCAAGCACGACAAGCCAGCCTGGGCAGACCAGGCCTCCACTGAAGCTACTATAGAAGCCACATCAGATCCACCAGCTGCTCCTCCATCCACTGACTGGCTTTGCTCTGAGTTCGAGAAATTTTTCCAAGAGCGAATGACTCAACTACCCTCGACATCCACAGGAGGCTCTTTTGCTATGCTGGCGTCTCCCATGGCTGGTAACCAAAAGTGGTGTATTGATTCTGGGGCGTCTGTTCACATGGCAGACGACCTCCACCTATTTTCTGCCCTATCTAAAACTTCACATATTCCATCTGTCACCGTTGCTAATGGCTCGAAAGCACATGTACATGGCATTGACACAGTTCCTTTATCTCGCAAAATGAATCTTCACTCTGTTTTATATATACCTCAGTTTCCTGTTAATTTACTATCTGTCAGTAAAACTGTCAAACAACTTCAGTGCTCTATTAAATTTGATCCCTCTAATTGTGTTTTGAAGGATCTCCGCACGAAGACGAGGATTGGTTCGGGCCATGAAGGACCTGATGGACTTTACTACTTAGATGGACCATCTGTAGCGTCAACTCTCTTATCTACATCTATCTCAGGACTGCAATGGCACATTTGGCTGGGTCATCCGTTTGCTGCAAATATGAAGTTTTTATTTCCTGCTTTAGCTGAACATAAATTCTCTTGTGAAACTTGCGTTTTGAGTAAACAAACGAGGTCTGTTTTTCCTGCAAAGAATGATATTGGGTTTAAAGATATGTTTGACATTATTCACTCTAACATCTGGGTCCATGTAGTGTCCCGAGTCAATCTGGTGTTAAGTATTTCTTGACATTTATTGATGATTATTCCCGTGCTACCTGGCTTTTTCTGCTTAAAGACCGTAGTACTGTTTTGGATAATATCCGTGTTTTCTTCTCAGATATTAAAACCCAATTCAATAAAACCATCAAAATTCTTCATACTGACAATGCCCTAGAGTTTATGCAAAAGTCTGTCACCTCATTTTGTTCTAATCATGGCAGCATACACTAAACCACTTGTCCCTATACTACTCAGCAAAACGGTGTTGCTGAACGCAAAAACCGCCATCTCTTAGAGGTTGCTCGCACTCTTCTTATCCATTACAAAGTCCCTCACCGTTTCTGGCCTGAGGTTGTCACTACGACATGTTTTCTTATAAACCGCATGCCCTCCTCTGTTTTACAAAATCGCATCCCATACTCTATCTTGTTTCCTGATGCCTCTCTGTCTCCTGTACCACCTCACATTTTTGGGTGTACCTGTTTTGTTAAAAACCTGCGCCCAGAAATGTCAAAACTTCACCCTCGGTCTACTAAGTGCATTTTCTTGGGTTATTCACGAACTCAGAAAGGCTATCGCTGCTTTGATCCGATACTTAGACAGTGGTTTGTCAGTGCAGATGTTGTCTTCTTTGAGCATATGCCCTTTTTTCTGAGGATGGAGCTAGCCTAACTCCTGATGTGTTGGCACAAACACCTCTACCAGACATTGTTGAAAATCTGTCTGTATATGACCAGCCTGAAGAACGTCCACTGCAAGTGTACAAACGCCAATCGAAGACAAGCACTCCTTCCATGGCCCCTCAACCAATTCCTGCGTCTGCGGATGATCAAATAAACACTGAGGTAAACTCTGCTCTGCACCTTCCTATCAGCTTAAGGAGAGGTGTACGCTCCTGTACTAAGCATCCTATCAGTCATTTCTGCACTTCTGATAATTTGTATAACAACTTTGCCTGCTTTACTACTGCACTATCTGCTGTCAGTATTCCGAAAAATGCTACAAAGGCTCTTACTATTCCGGCATGGAAGAAGGCAATGGACCAAGAAATGCAGGCACTATGTGATCGCAAGACATGGGAGCTTGTGGATCGTCCAGCTTCTTGCCCTACAGTGGGCTGTCGTTGGATCTTTACTATTAAATATCAACCGGATGGTACTATTGAACATCTCAAAGCCCATCTTGTTGCTAAGGGCTACACAGACCTACAATGTTGATTATTTTGAGACTTTCTCTCCTATTGCACGGTTAAACTCTGTTCGCATTTTGATTTCTATAGCTGTGAATAAAGATTGGTCACTCTATCAGCTTGATGTGAAAAATGCATTTCTTTATGGAGATTTACATGAAGAAGTATACATGGAGCAACCACCTGGATTCGTTGCTCAGGGGGAGTCTGCCTCCAAAGTATGTAAGCTGCATAAGGCTATCTATGGTCTCAAGCAAAGTCCACGAGCCTGGTTTGACAAGCTTAGTCAAATTTAGTCACCTTTGGCTTTCATCGTTCTCATTCTGACCATTCCGTCTTCATTCGAAAGACAGTAGCCGGACTTGTGATTTTGATTGTTTATGTGGATGACATAATATTATCTGGCAGTGACACAGTGGGCATACAAGAAACTAAAACTTACTTAGAGAAGCATTTTGTCACTAAAGATCTGGGAAAACTCTGATATTTTCTAGGCATTGAAGTCTCAAGATCATCTGCAGGACTGTCTTTCTCAGAGGAAATATGTACGTGATTTGTTGCAGGAAACTGGCATCCTTGGTTGCAAACCGGCTAACACTCCACTTGATCCAAACATGGATTGGGATCATGCAAACTCTCCTCCCTATGCTGATCATCACCAGTTCAGGAGGCTGGTAGGCAAGCTTATTTACTTGACTGTCACACGAGCTGATCTTACTGCTGCTGTCAGATTCATCGGCCGGTATCTTGACAAACCCCGACAATGTCATTGGGATGCTGTATGCCATATTCTGAGATATCTTAAAAGCTCTCTAGGAAAAGGCTTGATGTATAAAAAGCATGGCCACTGCAACCTATCCGGGTTCTCTGATTCAGACTATGCGGGAAGTCGTCCTGATCGGAAGTCAACTTCAGGCTATTGTACTTTTGTAGGTGGAAACCTTGTCACCTGGCGAAGCAAAAAGCAGATTGTTGTTGCCAGATCCAGTGCAGAGGCGGAATACCGAGCAATGGCTCATACTGCTTGCGAACTGTTATGGGTTCAGAGTCTCCTTCAGGAGTTTAACATATCTTATTCTAGCCCTATTCCTATGTTTTGTGACAATAAGGCCTCCATTTTTATTGCGAGCAACCCCACATTTCAGGAAAGGACGAAACATATCGAGGTCGACTGTTACTTTATTCGAGAAGCAGTTCTCACTGGCAAAATTTGCACGCCATATCTCAGTACCTACAAGCAAGTTGCAGACATCTTCACAAAGATACTTCCCAAAACTCGCTTTCTAACTCTGATTGACAAGCTGGGCATGTTCGACATCTACGCTCCAGCTTGAGGGGGAGTATAGAGATATGTTGTTTTCTGTTATGTCTTGTTGAGTGTCATGTGCATAGCATGTGCTGGGCATGTTCGACATCTACGCTCCAGCTTGAGGGGGAGTATAGAGATATGTTGTTTTCTGTTATGTCTTGTTGAGTGTCATGTGCATAGCATGTGCCTCACTTATGCTGTTTACTTCTGTAGTTTAGTCCCATATTGCTCATCTCTGCTTTAGTCTCTACTCTATTCTGTTATATAAGAGACTACATTGTACACTGTTTTATTCACTCAATAAACAAGCCTTCATTTATCTATAATATGCAATGGAGGTTATCTATGACCGCCGCTTCTTCAACGACCCGACGATGTCTTCAGATGCAGTACCGCGAAGGCTTCACCAAGAAATCCCCCTCCCTGAAAAGAAAACATGGAGGGAGGAACTCAAAACATTGTGGATTGATCCTACAGAGCCAGCCAGACCAGCAGCTTGGAAGGAAGGCTGGAGAGCTGACACTGGTGTGACTGCGGAAAGAATAGCAGAACTTTAACAGGAGCAACCTCAGTGGCAGAAGAGAAAGAAGATCAGCCTCTAGCGGGCAAGCCAGAAGAAGGCGAGATAGAAGACAACGTTCTACCCGAGAGTAAACTAGACGGGCCGGCTGGGGACATAGTGCCAACCTTCAAGGATTTCGACAGATGGAGCTACGTGAGCCTATCTTTAGAATCCCTAAATACAATAATGAAATCTTTGAAGGAAGATGACGCGGCGACATAGGCGATCTTTGAAAGGGATGGCATCTACGTGCTGAAGGACGACCTTCGAGATATGTTGAAAACAGGAGGGTACCTCTCAGTCAGCACCATGTCAGCTTATCAAGCTCTACTAAACGACAACATGCCAAACATGCACATGGCATATTTCCTTTTGATGTCAACTGAGAGACAAAAGATCAGGGGAAATGGAACGCCTGCAACAACGCCTAGCGACGTCTCTCCCAGACTATATCTTCATGCATATACTTCATGACAGTCATTGGACCTTGCTAGTATTCAGTATCATTACAAGGACTGCAGGGCTATACAACAGCTTAGACGCAACCTTCTAGCTGAACAAGAGAACAAATATGACTACTACAAAGACACCTACAAAAGAGAACGCAGTCACATGCACTGAGGCGATTGTAGGGATGCTGAAAAGTCACGGCTTAGGGTACAAGCATAAAGAAGGCAAAGACTTCAAGAAGACGCAGTTCTGCCATAGGAGCCCTCAACAGGTGCCTCTATCAAACGACTGCGGCTTCTACTGTCTAGTCTGGATGATGGCCCTAGCCACATTGAACACAAAGGTGGAGGGTATGCAGTATGAGCAATACCACCCACTACGCGGAGTGTACGCCAGCATGCTCCTCGAGTCAAAGTGGGCCACCAAGACCAGTTAGCAGAAATTAAGCAAGTCCGTTTATACACCTAACTCTAATTTAGACACTCCGAGTCAGGGTGAATGATAAATTTGGGGGAGGAGTCATAAACGGGCGTGAGATGTACAATTCCCTCCCAAATTTTCGAAAATTTTAAATTTTTTTTACTTGTACATATTCTAGTTCTCGCCAAACTGATTTTGCGAAAAAAAATTTATGCTTTAAGGAAATTTTGTTACGAGTCACAGTTTTGTGTAGTTACCTTTGAGTTTGTCTGTTCCCTTGCTAAAGGTTGTAGTGCTATCGTTTCTAGAGAGGAATATACGAGCAACTAACGCATATAACAGTAAAATGAGAAGCATAACAATACAATTTTATCTCATTCTTACAATAAGACGCGTGTGTAACAATCCTAAGCTTATGAAACCCTTGGAAACTGGAGAACTTCACCGAGCCATACTTCTGACCAACCACCCTAACCTGACGGTTCCAGTCAGAAAATCTTCACCTCCCTCGAGAAGGAAACAACTACCCCTTTCGAGTTTAATTATCCCCGCTTTGGGATGAAAAGAGGCTTGGCCGCCCAGAAGACCGCATAAAAACCCGCTCACCCAAACTAGAGAGGAGATATGAAAAGCCAAAAAGAAAAGAAAAGAAATATATATAACGAGAGTTGTGCCCAAAAGATGCCAAAGGGTCCCACACAACCGATGTATTGTTGCACTCATGAATGCATATATGTCGTGCCCGTAAGTGGAACCTTGAAGCCAAATTTACCCACCTACAATCCTGAACGAACCTCACACAACCACCTGTCTTAACGTCAGAAGCCCCTAAGGGCAACACTGTCCTTACGACATTTGTGGGTGAGTGAAATTTAGGAGAAGAGGAAAACACTTAAAGCCTGAAGTCTACCCGAACACACCAACATAGGGCCAACCGAAAAAAAGGAAGAGTGCGAAAGCTACCCCTCACGGAGATGTTGTACTAGTATGGCTAGCAACCTAACGCAGGAAGGGGTGATACGTTGAGAGGGAGAAACCTTTTATTACCAAAGGCAATAGTAAGAACTCGAAGTTGTGCAACTCTAGTTATGAAGGGGGAGGAAGGATTGAGCGAACATACCACAAGAGTTTTGTTGTAAGAATGAGATAACTCAGTAATGTTAAGTTTTGCAAAAATTTTGTCACACGTTTCTCCTCTCTATGATTTCGGGCCTACCCTTAGCTTGAGGATAGGCTTGATTCTAAGTTTGGGGGAGTTGATAACATCTTATTTTATACATTTTTGCGTATATTTTATACCTCTCCTGCGGTCGTGGTTTGATGTGACCCTGCAAAGATGGAAAAGGTGTGCTAATGAGATTCTTGGCATAAAGTACTAAAATAAGTGGAAAAAGTCTATAAAAGATATGTTAGGAGAGGTATAAAATATATGCAAAAAATGTATAAAATGAGATGTTATCAATAGGACATGGACACTGTTAAACATTAGTCTTATCTAGTCCTTTATATTTCTCTTGTTATTCCTTTATTCTATGTGGAACTACATGTAATTGTTCTCTTAACCTTTTTATATAAATATATGAGGGGACACACAATTTCCTCAACGATTCCCGAAACCCTCATAAGATGGTATCAAAGCGGGTTACGTAGCCCGTCTCACGCCGCCAACGCCAATCCCTCCCCTCTCGTTCTCCCTGTGCAGCCGCTCTCCACCGATCCCTGTGTCGCCCCCTCCCTCCCTCCATCCCTCTCTCTCTCCTCCTCGCTGTGCCGTGGCTCTGGCCGCCGTCGCGGCTAGCCTGCGCTGCCACTACTAGCCAACACCGCCGCTTGCCCCTACTGCTGCCGCAGGCGTAGAGCCCGCCACCTCCGTAGCCGCCAACCACCGGCCGCAGGGCAGCCCACCAGCCACCTGCCGCTACAGGGCAGCCTCTCCCCTACCCTCTTCTCTGGCTGCCCGCGTTGACCTTTGAGTCGCCGGGTTCTCTCCTGCGCCTCGATGTAGTCTTCATGTAACTGCCCCATCCAGTCTCTCTTCTGTATCTGCTGCCGCCTAGGAGGAGGATCTAGGCGGTTCTCTGCTGTTGCTTCTATCTGTTGTATTGGGCTCGGTTTCTGTCATGGCTTCCTCCCATGAAGATCCGTCGACATGTGACAACCGTGAAACTGGATGGGCGAATCCATCAACACTAGGTCTGCTCCATGGCGATTTATGCGAAATCCTAAGGCAAACATTCCCATTTGATCCGTGATGCCCCTCCTGCTCCGTCCAGTACTATCGAGTCCAAGGATATAAAGGCCTACGATGATTGGGTCAAAGATAATTCTACTGTGATGACATGGATCCTCAACTGTAGTGAAACTCGCATCAGTGACACTCTTCTTCGTCTCCCAACTGTCAAGGAAATGTGGGATCAACTGGCCACTACTTATTCTCACAGCAAGAATCCGAAGGTGTTTGACTTGAACAAACAACTGACTCGTCTGCATTTTTCTGGGCCCGACATTGCTGATTACTTTTCTTCCTTCAAAGGAATTTGGGCTGAACTTGAGAACCTTCATTCTCTCTCTACTAATTTACCCACCATGCAACGACAACACCAAGAACTTTAGGTGGTATGTGGACTACCTGAGTCGTATGCTGGGTGGTTGATCAAATTCTTGCCAATGATCCACTGCTGACGTTGGAGAGTGCGTTTCAACATCTTCAACGCCTGTCGGCTTCTTCATTTGCCCCGACTTTAGACACTGGTGACACTACTACTCTTGTACCATGTCTGGCCGTGGACGTGGATGGGGTCGGGGTAGGTTTTTGAAGAACCGACCTCCTCCCGGTTTTGGTAGAGGACGTGGTTCCCTTAGACGTGGTTCGTCATTTGGACCTCCCGACACTTCTGGGAGTATCGCTTGCCAGCGATACATTGACTTCTGTTGTCGCTCCAACCACACTGAGGACAGGTACTGGAAGAAACATGAAACACTCGCGTGGGCCAATGCTGCATGTGAGGGTGGTTCTCAGACCCATGCTGCTGATACTTCGAGCCCCTCCACTGCTAATTTCATTTTCTCAGAAGTGGAACACCTACTACTAGAGTGATCCAGAGCTTCCTCCTCGACTGCTGCTGATTTTGGGGCTCATGCTGCTACATACACTGGTTGTGATTCTGCTTTTCTGACTACCTTCTCTTCTAGTTATGATAATACCAAATGGGTGATTGATTCTGGGGCTTCACATATTTTAGGAAATCGATCTCTTTTCTCTAATTTATCTAAACCCTGTTCTAAATTTGCTGTTATGCTTGCTGACGGATCCAAATCTGCTGTGTCTGGCATTGGTGATATTTATACTCACTTTCTTCTGAGATTTGCTCTATATGTGCCAAATTTTCCTTTGAATCTGTTATCTGTCAGCAAAATTGTGTAGCTTGAACTGCAGTTTAACCTTTGTACCGGATACTTGTCTATTTCAGGACCTTCACACAAGGATGAAGATTGGTGGGGGCATGAAGGACCTGATGGACTCTACTATCTTGACGAATTGAAAAGGATTGACACTACAACTATAGCTTTAACTTTATCTTCTTCTGTTTCTGCATTACAATGGCAATATAGACTTAGGCACCCGTCTGCTGATAAAATAAAGCATGTTATTTTGTGGTGTAGGAATGCATAGTTTCCATTGCGTCATGTCAGTTAGGCAAACATTCTAGAACTGTCTTTCCAGAAGGACTTAGATTGATAGTAAAAACATTTTTAATTTGGTTCATCCTGATGTATGGGGTCCATGTAATGTTCCAAGTCTGTTAGGAATTAAATATTTTATTTTGTTCATTGATGATTTTTCCCATGCTACTTGGCTGTTTCTGATGAAAGATAGATCATAAGTCTTGCCTACTATTAAATTCTTTTTTACAGAAATTAAAACCTAATTCTCTATGCCAATTAAAATCCTGTGCACTGATAATGCCTTGGGAGTTTATTAAAAAGGATGTTGAACTTTTTTGTCGGTCTGTTGGTACCATTCATCAGACATCCTGTGCTTGCACACCTCAACAAAGCTGAACGGAAAAATAGGCATTTACTTGAAGTTACTAGAACTATTATGCTGCACTCATAGTTCCAAAACAATTTTGGCCTGAAGCTGTTCTCACTGCTTGTTTTCTGATTAATCGCATGCCCTCTTCTCTTATTGGGAACAAAATTCCTGTCTAGGTCCTACAACCCCAGATTCCCCTTTTCTCTATTCCTCCACAGATTTTTGGGTCAACCTGTTTTGTTCGTCTACTTGGACCAAATCATGATAAGTTGTCTCTTAGAGTTGAAAAATGCATTTTTCTTGAATATTCGCATACTCAGAAAGCATATCGTTGTTATAGTCCTACTACTAGGAAGTGGTTCACGAACAGTGATGTAGTTTTCTTTGAAAATACTCCCTTCTATTCTGCTAAAGGAAAAATCTTAGTTAAATTATTATTTCAACACCTCTACCTATTATCAGTGATTCTACTTATGCTATACAGCCTGCTGAGACTACGTCTCCACCTCTTATTGTTTATCAACGCAGTAATCGACAACTGCATTCTACTCCTACTGAAGACCCCCCCCACCCACATTCAACCAATCTTCTCCTCCAGAAGGTCCTGCGCTAGCTGAGGTAACTGCTGATCTACATCTACCTATTGCTCTTCGTAAAGGCACTCACTCATGCACATCACATAGTATTGCTGACTATGTTTCTACTGCACATCTTAGTGTTCATGTTAGTAACTTTGTTGCTGCCCTTTCTACTACTGTTGTTCCCAAAAATATTACTGACGCTTTACAAAGTACTGCTTGGGCACATGCTATGAATGAGGAGATGACTGCTCTTACTGACAGAGGGACTTGGGATTTGGTTGATCCTTCATCTGATTGCAAGCCAGTTGGCTGCCGTTGGGTGTATACTGTGAAATATCATCCTGTTGGGACTGTTGAAAGACTGAAGGCACGTCTAGTTGCAAAGGGGTACACTCAAACTTATGGCATCGATTATTTTGAAACCTTTTCGCCTGTTGCCAGGCTTAATTTTGTGCGGGTTCTTCTCTCTGTTGCTATCAACCTGGATTGACCCCTTATCCAGTTAGATGTGAAGAATGCCTTTCGTTATGGTGATCACCAGGAGGAAATCTATATGGAGCAACCACCTGGGTTTGTTTCTTAAGGAGGATCACGTAAGGTCTTTCGTCTTAAGAAGTCTATTTATGGACTCAGGCAGAGTCCACGTGCCTGGTTTGACAAGCTGAGCATGATTTTGACTACTTATGGATTCCTGAGATCTCATGTTGATCACTCTGTCTTTATTAAGAAGACTTCCTCTGGTATAGTTGTTCTGATTGTGTATGTTGATGATATTATTTTATCTGGTAGTGATCTTTCTGAAATTCATGCTACCAAGGCCTATTTATGCAAGCACTTTGTTACTAAAGATTTGGGAAAGCTAAGGTACTTGCTGGGAATTGAAGTCTCTTGGACCTCTAATGCTCTTGTTTTGTCCCAAAGGAAGTATGTTCTAGATCTTCTGTAGGAGACAGGGATGCTTGGAGCTCGAGCTACTGATACTCCTCTAGATCCTAATGTAAATTGGGATGATGATGAATCTCCCATGTATCCTGACAATAAACGATATAGGAGAATGGTTGGAAAGCTAATCTATTTGACTGTTACTAGAGCTGATATTTCTAGTGCAGTAGGTCTTGTTAGCAAGTATCTTGACAAACCTAGATAGTGTCACTGGGAGGCACTGTGTCATATTCTGAGGTATCTGAAGAAATCTCCTGGTAAAGGACTTTTCTATAAGAAACATGGTCATTGCTCTCTTGAAGGCTATTCTAATTTTGACTATGCTGGAAGTAAGATCGACAGAAAATCTACTTCTGGTTACTACACATTTGTTGGTGGCAATCTTGTAACCTGGAGAAGCAAGAAGCAGAATGTTGTTGCTAGATCTAGTACTGAGGCCTAGTACTGAGCCATGACTCACACTACTTGTGAACTTCTGTGGGTAAAGTCTCTTCTAAAAGACTTTGGTGTGAGCTCTTCTGATCCTATCCCCATGCATTACGATAATAAAGCAACTATATTTATTGCCACTAATCCTGTTTATCATGAGCGGACCAAGCACATTGAAGTTGACTATCATTTAATTAGAGAAGCTATCTTGACTGGTCGTATCTGCACTCCATTCACTCGCTCAGAAGATCAGATTGCTGATGTCTTTACAAAGTTGCTGGCCAAGAAACACTTTTGCTCTCTCGTGGACAAGTCGGGCATGATTGATATCTATGCTCCAACTTGAGGGGAGTGTTAAATATTAGTCTTATTTAGTCCTTTATATTTCTCTTGATATATCTTTATTCTATGCGGACCTACATGTAATTGTTCTCTTAACCTTTTTATATAAATATATGAGGGGACACATAGAGTGTCCTCAACGATTCCTAAAACCCTCGTAAGAGACATGACACATAAAATATATGAATATATATACATATACATACATATATATATATATATATATATATATATATATATATATATATATATATATATATATATATATATATATATATATACAGAGAGAGAGAGAGAGAGAGAGAGAGTCAGGTTAGAACACACTCGAGTGTACAGATCGCACATATACACTCAAGTGTGTTTTCATATCAAGACTATTTTTTGCAAAATGTAAACCATTGATCTTCACCGTCATACTATAACTAGGCTACATACAAATTTTGAGCATATTTGGATGAGTGTAAGTCACTCATCCAAGGGCAACAAAATCGACACGCGAAACTAATTTGAAATGCATAATTTTTGCGGTCTTTATAACATGACCTATAAATGTCCAAATGTGCTCAAATTTTGCGTATGAGCTATTCACAAGATATTTAAGAAGATCAGCATATTAGATTTTAAAAAAAAATATTGCATCTTGAAACTCCGAATACACTTGAGTGTATTCTAGCCTGACTCTCTCTCTCTATACACTCGAGTGTACAGATCACGCTGCACACCCCAATGGTGTTTACCTATCTAGACCATGTTTTTCCAAAATCTAATCCATTGATCTTCATGGTTACAATAATAATAGACCACATAAAAAATTCGAGCTCATTTGGATGAGTGTAAGTCACTCATCCAAGGACAACAAAATCGACGCACAAAACTAATTTGAAATGCATGATTTTTGCATCCTTTAGATGCACGACCTATAAGTGTCCAAATGAGCTGAAATTTGTTATATAGTATGTTCTTATGATATTTAAGAAGATCAACGGTTTAGATTTTTCAAAAAGTTACCGCATCTTTAAAAATGACTGAGGTGTACGGTGCCTTTGGTACACTCGAGTGTACACTAGCCTGACTCTCTCTCTCTCTCTCTCTCTCTATATATATATATATATATATATATATATATGCCATTCGTTCACTATCTGTGCGAGTAACTCAGATTAGACACCCGTGCATCTATTTTGTAATAGGAAGACACATATTTGTAATGAGACAGCCAAAATAGTAATGAGATGGCCAAAATTGTAATAGAAAGACTCGTTTTGTAATACAACGTAAATTGTTCACAGTTTTGTCATAAATATCATGTTTACTATTTTTGACAATAAAAATTTCATGTTGTATTTACAAAACGAGTCTTTCTATTACAATTTTGGTCGTTTCATTATAATTGTGTGCCTTCCTGTCACAAAATAGATCCACGGGTAACAAAAGTTAGTTACCCGTGCAGGCAGTGAATATATACTCTATATATGTATGTATGGGATTAAGAGAGACATTCTTCCCCCCCTCCCATGTCCAAGACGGAGGCCGAACGTCTGGGAGGGTAGTAAATCAAGACGGCAGTTGGGATTGGAACCTAGGTCCCTTTGTTAGGTGTATGTATATATGGGATTAAGAGAGGCATTCTCTCCCCCTTTCCTATGCTCGTGGCGGAGGCCGAACGCCTGGGAGGGTGGTAAATCAAGGCGGCAACTGGGTTTCGAACCCGGGCCCCTTTGCTAGGGGACACCATGCTTGACCACTTGAGCCACTCCTTATCGGCAGGTGTATGTATGTGTGTATGTGTATCTGTATGTGTATATATATATTATAAACAATGAATGTATGTGAATATATATATACTAGAAACAATATAAAGTAGATAACCCACATTATTTTCAGCACATATTGTAAAGTTCGGTTTGCATTACATTCTTTCAGAGAAAGTAGGTACTTAGGCTGCTGTCTACGCTGCAATTACACTCCAAAATAACCCTGTACATCAGCTGTGTATATATTGTCTCGATATATAGTAAAAACAAAGTAGGTATGTGAATATATGTATGCTACACCTACAAACAATATAAAAGTAGTCACAACACATTACTTTTCAGTACTGTGGTGCAATTTATTATAAATAAGTGAGTTCCCATTCAATTAGTAAATTTACTAGACTGGAATTTGGTTCATGCCATCTGATTTATCCCAAATTATACAGATCAACTATATTTTAAAGATTTTTTTTTTCTTGCTGTATCTCACCCTTGCATTATATTATCTCAAAAATAGCACGTACTTAAATGCTGCTGTCTAGCTGCAATTATACTCCGAAATGACTCTTTACAGCAGCTTCTGCCATACTGGCGTGTTCAGGAAGTGTCCAGGATGTGTCCAGCTGTGTCCGGGATGCAAAAAAGGGCCAAATGGGACCAGACACATCCTTGCCAAGTCGAAAACGTTTTGTGCCGTGTCTGTGTCCAAAATGTGTTCAATACGGGGTCTGTCTAGCTTCCTAGGTTTGATTAGGTCAGGTTATGCAGTATTTGGTTAAATTTGGACCAAATCATGTCAGATTTGGGCTGATTAGGTCTGACTTTGGGGAAAACAAGTCTAATTTGCAGAAAATAGGTCTAAATTGGAGAGATTAGGTCTGGTTTAGCCAAATTCGGTCTCATTTAGGTCAATATGGGGAAAACGTGTGGAAGTTAGGTTTAATTAGGTCATTTTATACAAAATAGGTCTGCTTTAGGTTAAATTAGGGCAAACTATTAGATAAAGTTGGTTTAAATTAGGGCCAATCAGGTCAGGTTTGGTCATGTTTGGTATGATTTTTCTTATAAACTATGTAATGCTATTAATAATGTCATTATTATATATTTACAAATAGGAAATTATGATATTAAATATCTGAATACTAGAATTATTTCGAAAAAGAGTAAAATGGCTGGAAAAGCCTGGGCACCTGCCTAGTTTCTTTTCATGGTTGTGTAAATATCTGAACACAAATTTACATGGTTGACCAATGTCCATAATGTTAGAAACCTACATACATTGAAGAGGAAATTTCTTTTCACTATATCAAGAAATTAGAGGTATATTGGAATGGAGGCTATATATAGGCTAGCATTTGGGAAACTCGTAAGAAACCAAATTATAGTGTTGCCCATACATGAAGAGAAATAATGTAATGCAAGTTCTTTTGACCTCCAAGGTAGTGGGCGTCCCTCCAAGACCCATGTAGACATAAGAGTCTTCATCATAATGGAAAAAAGGGGATTTGACAAGTTTACCACGCAATCATAGTTTTCCAACCTTATTGGAAGTTTAAAGTTTATATGATGGTTATATGCCCATCTGTTTTGCACAGTAGAGAATGTTGGGTTGTGAAGGGAGGAAACACTCACAAACTAGATAAAAATGGTGAGATGGGTGTGTAGGAAGATATGAAGGGTCATATTACAAATACACGTGTAGGAAATTTATACCAAGGACAAATATGTTAGGATGAATAAAAAGGACATGATGTGCCAGTTAGCTCATTTGACAAGCTTGCTCCGTCTGTGGAGTGCAGGTTGCACGTTTGACCCCATGCGGACACTGGGGTGGATTGGGGGATTCATCGGTGGGTGGGGTAAAGGTTCGTCTTTGATGCTTTGCGCATGTACAACACGAGTTGATGACACACATCAAAAGTAGTATAATGGAGTTCAATTATGGTAGACGGGGATGAGTTGGAGTCAAAAAATTAAGGAGAGATAGTAAAGGATTCAATGGTTTGGCTTGAAAATATTGCATCTGTTACTGTTGTTTTGCGTTTGTTGGAGTTATTGTTGTTGTGATAATTATATTGTTGTCATTGATGATGTTTAGGGTGGCTATAGAGGATTTTACTCAAAAAATACCATCCCATTGTCACCCAAAATTGTTAATGATATACACAAACGTGGTGGCACCTTTCTCCGTACTTCACGTGGTGGACATGATACCAACAAAATAGTTGATAGCATCCAATTTAGAGGCATTAATCAGGTAAAATTTCTTGACTTTCTTACTTAATTTAGAGGTTTATAAAAAAAGGTCAGAAGAACCTTTGTCTTGGTCAATAGTGTTTTACCTGAAAATAGTGGTTACTGCAAATTATAGGTCTATATCATTGGTGGAGATGGTACTCAGAAGGGAGCAGCTGCCATCTTTGCGGTTAGATTCTCATAAAAAATTTACATTTATTTTTGTCTATATTAAAAAAATGATAATATTCTAATAGACAGGAAGTTGAAAGAAGGCATCTACCAGTTGCTGTTGCTGGAATTCCCAAAACCATTGACAATGACATTGCAGTATGCTATTTATCCACTGTTCTCCTTTACTGCCTCGTATGTGTTTACGTTCTCCTGATGAAGTTCTGCGAATTTAACGGGATTCGCTGCTACCCTCTCAGAAGTATGATTGTTGTTAAATCCATCCAGTGATCTAGTGGTCCTTATCACATTTTCCAACATGTTCGGATTATACATATGGAATCGGCTTTGCCACATAACTTAGAAAAATTATAATGGATACCTACCCTTACTTCTGGGGGTTTACATGGATTACTATGAATCATATCAATAACGAATAGGGAAAATCCAATCAAGCACGAGGAGACACAATTTAATGCTTAAATTCCTTCCTGACGTGGGAAGAAAAAACCCACAGCTAATCAACAATGAATTTCATTTGAATTAGAAAGTTACAGCTTGTTAAGCACCTCAAAACTAGATTATGATTAACCACGTTTCCAGCAAACACAAGTGTGTTGCTCACAATACAAACTTGTCCCTTCGAACATGGGCAGGCTGTACCTGTAGTAATATACTAAGTTTCTATAGTTATTACGTGCAATCTCCAACACCATTCAACATGGTTATGTTGGGTGCTCTTGTAGCTTTGAATTTGGCCATCACGTTAACAGGATCTGTGCACTCTAGCACAGCAGGGTAGTGACCTGTCAAACACAATTTTTTTTTTGTTCAGAACACGACCATGTTTCGATTTGCTTGGGTCTTTTGCTAGATTCGGTACTACCATGTATATGTAAGAGTACGGTCGTGCCCTGTGCTGCTGCGACAAATTTTATCGTTCAAGGATCTAACTTTCTTCATAGTGAAATTTGCTGCGTGCCCTTGGTTTGCTATAACATGTGTAACATATTATCCAAGCTTAGCAATCCTTTGCATTCTAATTGGCTTCTCCAACTAGAACTCTAGCTGCAAGGCTCTGTCATTCGTGCACCCTTCCCTTCTTGCTCTCCTTTATGATCAGAAGACTACAATCACTAGGAATCTAGTAGATGTCGTGGAGGATCCCGCATGGGGTTCTTTCATATGGGACATCTTCATTTTGATTTCCAATTTCATTGGTAATTTAGGACTCTAAATAAGACGACGAATTCTCAAATTGTGCAATAAAAAATCAAATAGGACTCCCTAGTTTTATTTTCACCATTGCAAAGCCTCAATTGAAAATCTTACTTGAAATTTACAATTTAAAACACTGTTTGAGCTGGCCAATGCTGACTTTCCTAACAATCTCACGCACTAGCCCATGGGAGGTGTTAAAAAACGTCATTGGGAGTGAATCTGCTGAGCTCTTTTGCAGATCTTCAACTTGTGTTGATTCAGTATCTTTTTCATGGTATCAGAAACGTTTTAACCAATGTATTACTTCAGGCTAGCCAGCTTCTATCACATCATGGATCTTGTGATATCTCAAGTTGTTGGCTTGGTTCTCTTGACAGTGTTCCTGCTTAGATCAATGGCACTTATACCATTGCAATAGACAATATGTTATTCCTGATTCATTGTTTAGATATGTCAAGATCCTTTTTCACTTTCATCTGCTACAATATAGTCTGTCTTTGTTGTTGATGGTGCAACACTTCTTGTACTCGTCATTAGGGCTGTAAATGGGTACGGGTAGACCCGCAGACCCGCAAATCCGGACCCTTAAAAAACCCGTCATGGGTCTAATTTTTTATACCCGCATACCCTTGGACCCGTATACCCTTGGACCCTCATATAAGCGGGTCCAATAATGGGTATGCTTGGACCCAGACCCGCTAGACCCATGTACCCGCTATACATAAGTAACTACTTAAATAATATGTATATATATTATACTTTAGTAGTCTAACTAATGTAATTCTTGAGATTATATCCTACGCTAACCACAATAAGGTTGAGACTAGTCATACAATTAATAATTAACTATTCCAGTTACAATAATGAACATCATATGTGAACTTAAAATCAAAATGTCTACTAATTTACATTACTTTCTACATAGGTTAAACGTTATGATGATGACTACAAATATGTAAATAATTAACTCAATTAATGTTAATGTATAAAACATAGCATTATCTAATATAACTGTTGCATGTTAATATACTATATAATAACAATATCTTGTTACATTAAAATGTATAGAACATAATAATTTCTCTTACATAAAGAATATGATGTTTTATAGAACCGCTTACCTGCATACCCGCACCGCATACCCGCTATAATTGCGGGTACGAGTATGGTGCAGGTCCAAGTTTTGTATTATGCGGGTCTAGAACCGGAACCGGACCCACTAAATTAGATGGGTATGGGAATGGGTATGGCCAGACCCGCACCGTACCCGCACCGTTTACACCCCTACTCGTCATTTCCATGCCACTCCCTAATCAACATCACTGTCTATCTGTGTAACCACAATACACTTTTAGAATATACCTTTTTTATCCTTACATTAAGTATATACTTAAGATGCCTGTCAAGCATACAAAGATCCATTTCATTGCCTCCTAATGCCCATTTGTAAGATTTGAGAGAAGCATGCTAACTACAGTCTTACAGCAGTATCTGGCCTCATACTTCCTACGGCTTAGACCAAGTTCCCTACTACAGAAGATTAGAGTATCCTAGCCATATGATACTTCCACTCATTATTTGATGGGCTTGACTTCTTGCTTGCATACCCTCCTCGTTAAATGCTCACGAATGACAACTACGTATGAGGATCAAGCCGGGTCTTACCAAGGTTTGGTGGGCTTGAATTTGCACAAACTGTTAGATCTATAGGCTAGGCTTAGGCCCATGAAATCTTTAAAATTGGCAGCCCTGCCTCACTCGTATGCGAAGCAGGATCTAGGGCCACACTCAGGTCAACCTAGTTTTCATTTAAAAAAAGACAGCCTCAATCTAACAAATGTTTACATTTCTTCAATGTATTGCTATGGAGAAACCCACTTTCTCTAGAAATATAGCCGTGTTTCTAGAAACCCAAAGACTAACCAATCAACTTCTATTGCTGCAATGCTTACTCATTCTATTGCCGCAATGCTTCCTCAAGGTTCTCCTTTGTTTATATTAAGGGAACAATTACAAGAAAGAACAACACACACACACACACACACAAAAAAAGTGCTAAGCACGTGAATAGCACAATAAAATCTCTAATATATACTATTGCACATGATAAAAATTGTTGATAATTATTTAGTCTTTAACTTAAAAAATTATTTTTCTCTGTGTTCATGATTAATAATAGCAATAATTACATACAACTTATCAAAGGAGAATAACTCGATTCATATCTTGTTGGCTCCCTCTAGTATACACAACAAGAATAAAAAATTAATATATATTCAAAAAAATTAAATTATAAATAGTTGGCTAACCAGTTAAGAGAGAGAGTAGCTCATTAACATCCATTTGACTTGTTCTAATCTATAAGCACTCAAACATACTGAATTGATTAGCATACAAACAGGCTGGATTGATTAACACACATAGATGTTGCTAGAACACAAACCATGAACATACCAATGAGCACGGCCAACATACTGGAGCACATGTAAATACATTCGGTCAGTTGAAACTTACTAAAAGATAATAATTCGATTGATATCCAGTTGACTCCCTTTAGTATATACAACAAAAATTAAAAATTAAAATACAAAAAAATGTGAATTGCAAAAGAATGGCTAAACAAAGAGAGTAGCTCGATTAACATCCAATTGACTCATTCAATCTATAAGCACACAAACATACTAAATTAATTAGTATACCGATAGACTGGATTGAATAACACACATACATGTTGCTAGAACACAAACAATGAATAGACCAATGGGCACATGACCAAGCTACTGGAGCACATGTAAATACATTCGATCAGTTTACCAGTTGGCTCCCTCCGACTTGTAGTACGTCACCAAAAAAATCTAAACTAAAATTATTTTTTTCGTTGGACTCATGATGACCAGGGGACACAAACTTCCTTCTTTACATCTCTATACGTCCTATTTTGTGTGACAACAAAAAAAATCTGCAAGCTGAAATAGCTAAAAAATAGGTAGCATGTAAAAAATAAAAAAATGAGTCGCATGTAAAACTGCAAAAAGGGAAAATTTAAAAAATCCACGAGCTGAAATAGCTCGAAAATAGGTATGTGAGTGCCTGGTATGTAGATACAGATACAAACACGCCGACTGTAATGGAATTATTTTAAAATAAAAAACAAAAAGGAAAAAGTTGAATGAAAAAAAATCAGCAAGCAAGCAAGCAAGCTGCGCGATGAGCACACAACACACCTCCCTTTAGTTATAGGGTTATAGAAATATAGATAGATATTAGACCGTGACTGAAAAGCATGAGGTGTCCGCTATTAAAAGTTAGCGACTTTGCTGCTCGAGAGGGGACTGTAAAGCAAATAAATATGCAAATAAACATAACTTGTCAAGTATTGCGAGGCAGACTACCATCTCCGTGATGTTTTCTTCAACAAAGAAATAGATAGAAAAGATGAGGAGCGTAGAGAAATTACAATAAGGAGGAGAAAACGATGAGTAACGCAGATGTTTGATGATATAAAAGATGATCCTAAAGGTGTTGAAAAAAATTATAAAGAATGGCAGCAAGTAAACTAGTGGTATTTTGACAACATATAGTGAGTTATAACGGAAAGTAACATTCTGTAATAAGAAAGAAAGGTTTGTAATCAGAACAAATGATTTGTAATGGAAAAGAAACAAATGTAACCAAGGATGACATTTTGTAATACAATCTGGATGTATCACATTCTACTATCCAAGAGAATGAACCTCGATACATCAAAAATTGTAATAATAAGGAACACTTTGTAATAAGAACAGAGAATTCATAATGAGAATGAAAAAGTTGTAGCCAATGATGACATTATGTAATACGACCTGGATGTATGAATTTTTATTATCTTATAGAATGAACCTCAGTATATAGAAACTATAATAATAAGGACTATTTTGTAATGAGAACTGAGAATCCATAATCAAAATGAGAAAGTTATAATTCAGGATGACAATCGGTATTACGTTCTGGTTGTATCAAAGTTTCTATCTAAGAGAATAAACTTAGTACAAAATAAATTGCAATAATAAAGAACATTATGTAATGCGAATAAAAAAATTGTAATGCGAATGAAACAAATGTAACCAAGGATGACATCCTGTAATGCAACATGACTGTATCACATACTATATCCATGTTATGTACGCTCCGATCCGTTCTGGGTTGCTTGATCACATCCACTATATCAGACATGTAGTTTGAACTATGTATATGACAACTACGTGGAACACCTCCTAGTTATCACTCAACGATGAATATGCTTTTCAAATGAACATTGTTTAAAGCACTCGTCATTATTCACTTTTTTATTCACCTAACATGGATGCCTCGATTACATCTATCTTTCCACTAGTGCATGCACTCATAGTTATTGTTGTCTAGTTACAAATAGTGGCATCACACCCATGCACTAGCAACAAATTTCGAATTAAAAAATGATGCCACCATGTTCCATGCATACACAATTGAGTTATGCTGAATTACAATAGCTGCCACCGCTACTCCATGCATACGTAAATGAAATTTGGATAATTACAATAGATGCCACCGCTACCATGCAGCCGTGATTGATTTTAATTTAATTACAAATCATGCCACCGCTACTCAATACACGGGTAATTAACTTGGCTACCCGCGCGGGCATTCAATACATACTCATATATATATATACACTCATATATATATATATACTCATATATATATATATATATATATATATATATATAATAATAGAGTCAGGCTAGTGTACACTCGAGTGTACCGGAGGCACCGTACACCTCAGTCATTTTTGAAGATGCAAATTTTTTTTGAAAAATCTAAACCGTTGATCTTCTTAATTATCATAAGAACATACTATATAATAAATTTTA
The DNA here is from genome assembly GCA_963693085.1 of Alisma plantago-aquatica. Lineage (NCBI taxonomy): Eukaryota > Viridiplantae > Streptophyta > Magnoliopsida > Alismatales > Alismataceae > Alisma > Alisma plantago-aquatica. Next base: position 284,717,991 of record OY856412.1, on the reverse strand, counting down.
GCTCATTTGGACACTTATAGGTCATGCATCTAAAGGAGGCAAAAATTATGTATTTCAAATTAGTTTTGTGCGTCGATTTTGTTGTCCTGGGATGAGTGACTTACACTCATCCAAATGAGTTCAAATTTTGTATGTGACCTATTATTATTGTAACCATGAAGATCAATGGATTAGATTTTGGAAAAACATGGTCTAGATAGGGAAACACCATTGGGGTGTACGGCGTGATCTGTACACTCGAGTGTATTCTAGCCTGACTCTCTCTGTATATATATATATATATATATATATATATATATATATATATATATACTCATATACTCATATATACATATATATACATATATACATATATATATATATATACATACATATATATATATATACATATAGACATATATACATATATATATATATATATATATATATATATATATATATATACAAAGATATATATATATATATATATATATATATATATATACATATATATATATACATATATGTATATATATATATCTTTGTATATATATGTATATATATGTATATATGTTTATATGTATATGTATATATATATGTATGTATATATATATATATATATATATATATATATATATATATATATATATATATATCTTGAGTCAGGCTAGAATACACTCGAGTGTATCCGGAGCGGAATACACTCAAGTAGTTTTTGATGATGCAATATTTTTTTTGAAAATCTAATCCGTTGATCTTCTTAAACATCTCGTGAACAACTCATACACAAAATTTGAGCACATTTGGATATGTATAGCTCATGTTATGATGACCGCAAAAATTATGCATTTCAAATTAGTTTCGCGCGTCGATTTTGTTGCCCTTGGATGAGTGACTTACACTCATTCAAATGGGCTCAAAATTTATATGTAGCCTAGTTATAGTATGACTGTGAAGATCAACGGTTTACATTTTGCAAAAAATAGTCTTGATATGCAAACACGCTTGAGTGTATTCGTGCGATCCGTACACTCGAGTGTATTCTAGCCTGAATCTATATATCTTTGTATATATATATGTATATATGTATATATATATGTATATATATATCTTTGTATATATATATGTATATATATATCATCATCATCATCATCTAAGCCTCAATCCCAACTATGTTGGGGTTGGCTACATGGATCCTTCGTTTCCATTCAGCTCTATCATGGGCCATATTCTGATTGAGATGTAGAGATTCAAAATCTCTCTTTATAAGCTCATCCCATGTTAATTTAGGCCTTCCTCTTCTTCTATTTATAGTTTTTGGCTCAATAGCATTGCTTCGTATAGGCGCACTAGTAGGTCTGTGTTGCACATGTCCGTACCATCTGAGTCGGCCCTCACGCAACTTGTCCTCAATGCTCGCCACCCCCACTTTATTCCTGATATAGTCATTTATCAAACGATCTTTTCTTGTCTTCCCACACATCCATCTCAGCATACACATTTCAGCCACGTTCATCTTGTTGAGACCTTGTTTCTTCACCGCCTAACATTCACTCCCATATAGCATGGCTGGTCGTATAGCTGTTCTATAAAACTTACTTTTTAACTTGAGAGGGATCTTCTGATCGTATAAAACTCCAGTTGCACTCCTCCATTTCAACCATCCTGCAGTGATCCGGTGACAAACATCATTTTGGACATCCCCGTCTATTTGAATAATAGAACCTAAGTAACGAAATTTGTCACATTTTGGTATATCTACTCCGTCCAACTTGACTCCATCATTCACACTGCGAGATTGGCTGAAATTGCAATGCATATACTCAGTTTTGCTCCTGCTAATCATCAATCCATTTGATTCCAATGTCTTTCTCCAACATTCAACTTTATCATTCAATCCATCTTTTGTTTCGTCAATCAAAACAATATCATCAGCAAATAACATACACCAAAGAATATCATCCTGAACATTTTTTGTTAACTCATCCATAACCAGAACGAATAGATATGGGCTGAGTGTGGATCCTTGGTGTACCCCAACTGTAATAGGAAAAGTTGGTGTCTCTCCTCCAGGAGTCTTGACACTTGTAGTAGAGCTATCATACATGTCTTTGATCAAGTCAATGTATTGGATAGGCACACCCTTTTTCTTCAAAACCATCCATAACACTTCTCTGGGTACTCGATCATAAGCCTTCTCTAGATCGATAAACACCATATGAAGATCTCTTTTGCTTTGTGTATACTTCTCCATAAGCCTCCTTATCAGAAAAATAGCATCTGTTGTTGATCTTCCAGGCATGAAACCAAATTGGTTGTTTGATACCTGCGTTATAGATCTTAACCTCTACTCAATAATCCTCTCCCAAAGCTTCATCGTGTGACTTATCAGCTTGATACCTCTATAGTTTGTACAGCTCTGAACGTCACCTTTGTTCTTGTAGATTGGGACTATAATACTATTTCTCCACTCATCCGACATCTTCTTGGTCTTCATGATCTTGTTAAAGAATTTTGTTAACCATGTAACTCCCTCATCCCCCATACTCTTCCATACATCAATGGGAAT